>CAEGAD010006344.1:0-74154 GCA_903067055.1 Poeciliopsis paucimaculata | reverse complement strand
TGACGGCCGTCTAAATTAATGTTTTGATTGTTTATTCTATGTTACATGACTTTGTGTTTTTATGTTTGTTATGATGTGAAGCACTTTGAAATGCCTTGCTGCTGAAATGTGCTATACAAATAAAATTTGATTGATTGATTGATTGATGAACATTTGAGCTTCAAGTTGCTTTCAGTATAAGATCCTCTTACCAAGATCAACATTATTGGCCAGGATTTTGTGCATAAATTGCATTTTTCTACACATTCAGCAGGTTATATGCATTAAGTATAAATAACTGTTTTAGGAAAATTAAAATAAAACATGGAGGGAAAGTCAGTTCTGATAATCAGCAGGAACCTCACAGTAACTGCATTACAAATTTGTGCAAATGTTTTTCTATATTCTAGCGTAAAAAACAATTGTGCAATTGTAGAGTGTCCATTAAATAAGAAAAATAAATTAAAATCACATGTGAATCACATGTCGTTAAGTTATTAAAAATCATGGCAGCGACGAACATAAACAGCTATATGAGATATATTCATCCTACTACTACTTCCTATCGTCTTCTTCTACGTTTCCAGCAGTAGTAACATGCTGCTGATCATGCTGTTTTCATCGCAATTTTACAAAATACTAATATTTTGAGACAGCCAAAAAGCATAAAAACTTTTTATCAATAAATATGAGTTTTATTCTCGTAATTTCAATGCAAAACTCTGCAGTCACTGGACCAACACAGACCAGATTCAGTAATTCAAATTCAATTGAACTTAAAACTACTTTAAGGTAAATTAAATGTTATTGTAACTCCTAGTGATTCTACAAAGAGTTATTGTAATCTTTGCTTTTTGTGCATTCAAAATAATTAGGATAAAAACTAAAAGCCACACACTCATGTGTTACAGGAGGAACTGAGAAACTACATAAAAGAAAACACAACAATGCTGCTTTGTTCCAGTTTACAGCCCAACATGATGGAGAGGAATGGGGATAAAGGAACCAGCAGATGTTTTCAGTTTGTGAAGCGTTTTATTCTCTCTTTGGGAAAACAGCCTGAGCAGCTTTAGCAGCTGTTTTGCTTTGATACATTTATTCTCTTCTCCCGTCTTTGATGATCTGAGTTTTATTCTTCTGAGCAGCAACACGAGTGTCTTGCAGAGTGGAGGGAGAGCGCTCTGAAACAGCAGCACCAGCAGCTGCTGCAGAAAAACCACATCACAAATGGATCTTCAGTTAGAAGTCTGTTCTAGTCTACTGGCTGGGAATATCTAAACATCAGAGTTAAGGTTTATCTGATTAATGTGGCTTTCTGTAGGTCCAACAGTACCAGCAGCACAGTTACACAAAAACATGAGTTGCAGCGCGTACAGAGGCTTGTTTTGTCTCCATGGTAATACCTTCACCTTAACAGGAAGACATGATTGATTATGGCAGCGACTTATCGTATTCAGGGATCTAGACTCAAAATTAGAAAGAGAATTTAAATTACTTTGACTATATTAAGGTTGTTGTTGCCAGACAGCGTTTTCTGAGTGTTTTAGAAACTTCCTATCAAACCTTCTGTTCCCACTTCTCCTCTTACTTCCGGTGTTCCTCAGGACTTAGTCCTCGGGCAGCTTGGTTTCATCTTTTGCTATTTCAACCTTCAGTTCCTCTGCTATGCAAATGACATCCTGCTCTAAATAACTCTGCAAACGAGTCATCAAAGAAGAACTTTTGAACGACACCTAGCCAACCAAATCCATGGGGATGTTTTATAATCTCCAGCTATTTGCAAATACATCTATACTTGCCTACCAAGATGGCACAAATCTCTTCTGATTTAGAACTATTTATGGTTCTCTACACATAGAAAACGACTTCAGTTGTTTTGTTGTTGCCAGGTATGATTAGCAACACTTGCTAACATTGTTTCACTCTGCATTTTACGCACACAAGCATTATGCAAATAGAGGTTATGAGATATTACGTTTTACAAGTTTAATTTGAAAAGAACTGGAAGAAAAAAAAAATTCACTACAGTCTTTATGTGTAAGGCAGCCATGTTGGATTTTAAAGTACATTTATGGGCATCTGTTCCCTCATTTTCTTTCTTTTCTTTTTACTTTTTAAAATATAATCAACAATTTGGATCTTAAAGCAACATTTTGCTATTTGGTTTTGTATTTTTGTGACCAAACAATCAGGTTTCTATTTATTTGCATCAAGATAAACAAAAACTTTCAGGTATTTTAAGCAGGTAAGATAAAATCGAGACATTTTTCTGAACTCACAAAGAAGAAAATCATCCAGTTTATTATTTGTTCCCTTGTGTAAAATGAGTAACACAGAAACAGGCTCATTTTTTGGGAGCTGAATATATTAGGGAACATCTGGTGATTCACAGAAATCTGATTTAGGCAGAAAATAAATGAGAGGCCCAGAAGATGAAAAACAAGCTGACATGTCATCAGTGTGCGTCATTGTTCGGTGAAGATGTAAAAAAACAAGTTTAAAAAAAAATAATAATAGAAATATATTAAGTTGGAGACAGTTGTGGTTAGGAAAGCAGTCAGTATAATAAAAATATATCTCAAAATGTTTATTTTATTAATATGACTATAGTAAAATATAGCTTCATATTAAAATTATTAATTTACATGTGACTATTATTTTGAGGTAATTTAAATTTTTTATTAAAAAAAGCTTTTCATGGCTTCAATTTACATTTTTGTAAATTTATTTGGTAGATTTTATTATTAAATCCTGTTGGCATGACTTCCACCACAAACTTTTCTCTGCAGCTTTTTAAGGTGCTTTAATTTAAACTGATATTTTCCGAGCACAAAAAGCTGCCGGGATCCAGCAGGTAGGGAGTAAAAGCCTTGAACGCCTCGTCTTTCCAGGAGACTTGTTGCATTTTCACTGCAGTCTGACAGCTTTCTAATTGCTCCTCCAATCTACGTCCCTTGAGAACATTCAACAGATTTCTTTAGTGTTTTTAATAACACGACTCTCTGCAGAGCAGATCTTCAATATAAACAGCAGTAAACTTAATGAGAGCTGATAGAGTTCATCCACTTTGAGCTAGCTGTCACAACAATAGGGAAATAAAGCTCCAAAATATCAATATTTCATATTTTTATTTTATTCTTGTAAAGGAGCTCAGTAAAAGGAGTAACCTGTGATCTTGTTGTTACCTTTCAGGTAACTCAGTTTGACAAGAGTCAGTTTTTACTGCTGTTCTCCAGACAAAATGGCTGCCTGGAGAAATTATAGTTGTTCAGCATATAGCATAAAATAAAGAAAAGGAATTTCTTGATTCTTCCTCCAACAAAGCATATGTGGGGTCAGACACTAATGTGGGACAAGAAGACCTGGCTAGCTAATTGTTTCCGCCAAAATTAATCTCTGATGTGTCAGGTTGTGGAAACCACTCACAAACGCTTAATTTGTGTTCACAAGTGGAAGAGGAAGTAGTTCTAATAAGCTCTTTATACCTGAATAAGGTCGTTTTCGTGATGCTATAAATGAAGAAAAATGCTATTTTGTTGTTACGTTGACCCTTGGAATTGAACAAGTTGCTAACCACTTAGCATTAGCTGCTAATAATCTAGCAGCAGCTGAAACAGAAAGCTGTACCTGTATTTATTGATAGGTTCTCTTTGTTGCTTTGAAATCTATTCGATATATAAACGGAATAATTCCACAAATCGGATTTTTTGGGTGGTGAAAAGTCGGATTTATCTGCTGTAAAACATAATCTTTGTTGAGACTCTTCACTGCAAAAACAGAAAGCTTTACCAAGTTTTTTTTTTAATCTAGTTTCTAGTACAAATATTTTGGTGCACTTGAAATAAGACAAAACTAACTTACATATAGTTTTTCAGCAATATGCAGGCAGTTATTTTAAGTCAAATATTCCTTAACAACCTTAATATTCATATTAAGAATATTTTTCACTTATAAAATGGAAAAAATCTCTTGTTATAAGTGAAATAATCTGTGAATTGAATTAGAACTTTTTCATCAATATTGAGGAATTGCTAACTTAAAACAAGCTCCTATATTGCTGAAAAGGTACTTGTAAGTTAGTTTTGTCTTATTTCAAGTGTACATTTTGCATTGGCCATACAGTAATGCATGTTAGTGTCTATTTTTTGCTAAGATTAAATGAATAATTCAGTTGTAATCAGACAACATAACCCAAGTTTATTCATCCTGTTAGAACCGTTTATATAATAAGTATAATAAGTGATATAGTAAGTAAATCATTCAGCAGCTGAATGATTATTAATTATAATCATTCATAAACCAAATTACATTAAATAACAGTTTTACTCTCTTCAATCCTGAAAAGTTTCAGTGACAAAACCTCGAGTAATGCGTCAGCCTAAACTCTGCTCCTCCTACAACTCCCACTGTGAGGGTGGGATGGGCTGAGGGTGTGTGTGTGTGTGGGCGTGTGGGCGTGTGTGTGTGTGTGGTACATAAGCAGAGGGAGAGAAAGTGAGACCAGGATAAGACCACAGTGGCTGAGAAGTGATGATCGGTCACACAGCGAGCCGCTGCGCTCTGCCGCTCTGGATCCGGCTGATTATTTTTCACCCTGTCACCGTTTCTCCTCCGCTTTTCTTCCTCACGTCGTTTCACTGAAACCAGAGCAACAGAATTGTTTTTGGTGCTTCAGGAGGAGCTGAAAGATGACAGTGGGGAACAGAAACAGCTGAGACTTCAGGACTTGCTGTAACAAAGAGAAGAAGTAAAGATGAACTCCACGGCTCAGCAAGGCTTGATCCCCGGCTACCTGAACCGGAGCCTCTCCCCGGGAACTCAGCCAGAGAAAGACGTTTCCGGAGAGGAGAAGGATTCCTCTGCTGGCTGCTACGAGCAGCTGCTGATTTCCACCGAGGTCTTCCTCACTTTGGGCATCATCAGCCTGCTGGAGAACATCCTGGTGGTCGCCGCCATCATCAAGAACAAGAACCTCCATTCCCCGATGTACTTCTTCATCTGCAGCCTGGCGGTGGCCGACATGCTGGTCAGCGTCTCCAATGCATCGGAGACCATCGTCATAGCGCTGATCAACGGCGGCAGCCTCACCATCCCCGTCACGTTCATCAAAAGCATGGACAACGTGTTTGACTCCATGATCTGCAGCTCTCTGCTCGCCTCCATCTGCAGCTTGCTCGCCATCGCCATCGACCGCTACATCACCATCTTCTACGCCCTGCGGTACCACAACATCGTCACCATCCGGCGGGCGCTGCTGGTCATCGGCGGCATCTGGACGTGCTGCACCGTCTCTGGCATCCTGTTCATCATCTACTCGGAGAGCACCACGGTGCTCATCTGCCTCATCACCATGTTCTTCACCATGCTGGTCCTCATGGCGTCGCTCTACGTTCACATGTTCCTGTTGGCGCGCCTGCACATGAAGCGCATCGCCGCCCTGCCGGGCAACGCGCCCATCCAGCAGCGCGCCAACATGAAGGGTGCCATCACCCTCACCATCCTGCTGGGGGTGTTTGTGGTGTGCTGGGCGCCCTTCTTTCTGCACCTCATCCTGATGATCACCTGCCCCAGGAACCCCTACTGCACCTGCTTCATGTCGCACTTCAACATGTACCTCATCCTCATCATGTGCAACTCCGTCATCGACCCCATCATCTACGCCTTCCGCAGCCAGGAGATGAGGAAGACCTTTAAGGAGATCTTCTGCTGCTCACAGGCTCTCTGGTGTATTAGCTTTCTGTGAGACGCTCCACGTATTTCATCTGTAATCAGTGCACAGCTCCAGCTCTGCAGGACAAGTGGGGTTGATGAGACGGTTGGCGAACACAGAGGATTTGTCTGCAGTCAACATTGTTGTGAATCTAAAAGGCTGAAGAGCCTGAAATGTCAGTTTTGCAGCTGAAAATGCTTCGGCATATGAAATATTTAAAGCACATTAAACAGCTAAGAATGAGATAAGAGACTAACTTTGTTACAGCTGAGATTACTTTATGTCTCCATTGGTTTCTTGGGCATGGAAGCATTGGGATAGGACTTTATAGCATCACCATATGTAGTGAAAAAAACACTACTATTAACTGTAATCATAACAATGCCTAATGATGTAATCAAGGATAAAAATAATGCCTTAAAAGGTAATCATACCATTGTTTACTGAAGCCACCATGACATTGCCATAAAAGGAGTTGTATTGCTTTGTAAGGTTATCATGTGTATAGCTGTCAAAGACCTTATTAGGCAATGATAACATTACTGCACATGTCAATCATGAGGCTAAAGAAAGAAAGAAAGAGGATTGTAATTCTGTTTACCAAAGGATTGAATCTGTGATGAAGTCTTGATGTTTTTGAATGTATTTAAACTCTTCATTCATCGTAGAGCTAAACTAGCATGGAAGCTAATTCTGAAAAATTACTGCAGAATTACACAATGCTGTATTTAGCTTTTCACCACCGAGTCGACCAATCACGGATTGTCACATGGCACATTGTAAGCCAATAGCGTCCCTTCACCGTCGACCAATCACGGCCTGTCCTGTACTCGCTTGTATTTTTTTCATTTTTGGTCAGCTTTATTGAAAGTTTACAAAACAGCCAAGTAAATTAGTGCTTTAAAACTTAATTCAGTTAAAGGAAGCTCGGTGTGCTAAATGTTTGCAAGTTTAGCAAAGGCGCTAAACGAAGCATTAGCTAGTATTTCGTGCTAATTATAATGTGCTAATTAGCACATTAACAGATTAGCGGAAGTGTACCCACTTCTTTGATTTAAATTTTTATTTCACAGCACAAATATCAAGAACAATATGTGTCTCTTTCCAGCACAAATCAGCTAAACTTTATTGCAAAACTATTTTCTTTTATAGCAGACTTTCAGTACCAAATAAGAATTGTTTAATTCAAATCCTCAGGCAAAAAAGTAACGTCATTAAGTTAAAAGTTGTCACAGAAAATTCAACACTGCACAATATTGAGCTACAAAAATAATCTGAAACATGTGATAGCAAAATTCAGTGGTTCAAACAGGGTAAAAAATCTGCTTGTTTCTCATCTACGCTCTTGTAAGTTTGTGTAAATTTGGGTTATTCACACTGGCACTTTAAGCTTGTGCTTATAAATAAGTCTATTTTTCAATGTATTTGTGTGAAAGGGCAGATTATAATTAATGTAGGTTTTCTCTGTGTGTGACCTGCAGCTTTTTTAGATCTTTGCCTTAATGGTGTTGCACTGTGATATGAAAAGAAACCATATTCTGTGTGAAAGTGTCTCAGAAAAAAAAGATTATGTACAGCTTTGACGTTTTAAATGTTGCCTTTTTAATGTATTCCTCTGTAAACTTGAATTGCATTGAAACGCTCACAAAACGCACAAGAGAACAGATGTAAACAGGTGACTCATGCAACTGAAAAACATGTTTTGTATTTTCTTTTTCCCATCAGTGCGTACTGTGAATCACTGCTGCTGTGACTTGAATAAATCATGATGCAACCTGAGATCTGCATGTATCTTTACTCTCATTTTGCGCAAAACTGAGATAAAAATCAACGTTTCCTTCAGGTTTGGAGGAAATCCAACCTTCAGATGGAAAACCATTAAATTATGGCTTCCAGAAATCCCTCACTTCTTCTTCAGGATGATTTTATATATTGCAGCTATTCAATCTGAAAAAGCCAATTAATTTAAAATAAAGCCAACTTGTTTTTCTTTATGGCCTTGAATGGCAACTGAAAAACCTTCAGTAATGCTTTTAAAGCAAGAAATTAAATTCTTTTTATTGTGAAGAGAATTTCAAATTAGTTTTGGTTGACAGGAAGTGAAAAGTGCAACATTTTTCTCAGTAGATCAAGAAAAAGAGATTGCAAAAATCACCCAGAACTGGAAAAGGTTAATAGAATAAAGTCGGGAAAACTGACTTTGTTGTGTTTCTTTTTCAGCGATAACATAGATGCTAACTAGCTAGCCAGGGTATTTTTGCAGCTGGTCAGCAGTACATAATACGGATGTCTGCGTACGACTCAAACTTATGCCTGACAGAAAAGGCATGTGAGGGAAAAAACATAGATTATGCATAATTAGACAATTCTGGCAAAAATTTAATACTTGTGATTATCGTATTTAAGGCCAAACTAAATATGTTCACCTGGATTTAATGCATTTCAGGGCCTTAATTTTAGATGCTTGAATTTAAGGCATTTGTAAGGTGAGGCTGCAAATGACAGCTTTACCTCCTCTTCCTTATCCCTGTGGTCCTACTGCCATCTGCAGAAAAACCCTGCCTGGTCAGAAACAACCAATCAGAGCCAGAATGTCTGTCACTGCTCTAGCTGCCACCATAGCCTATCATAAATGCTAGGTGCTATTAGCATGTAGACCAGTGACCGCAAATAAACAGTTTAAGTCGTTTCTCTGACACAATCAGATTTAACAGCGAGTATGTGAGAATGATTGTCAGCACTAAGACCCGCCTCCTGGCTCTGATTGGTTGTTTCTGGTAAGTACTGGGCGAAAGCAGCTTTTCTGTTTCACACTCCTCTGTGTTGTCTTGCCGTCGTTAGCACATTTAACAGCGCTTCCACAAGACTGATTGACAGCGCTAAGACCCGCCTCCTGGCTCTGATTGGTTGCTTTTGGTGCATTTCTTCAGACGACATTAATAGCTCAAGGAGGAGGTGGAGGACATCCAACTTTACACAGATTATCTGTCTCATAACAAACTGTCAGGAGCATAGTGACAGTTTTAACAAATATGTTAAAAACATTATTTCTTGTGATTGTTTTGACTACAACTATAAAGTTTATTTTGTGTGAGATTCATCTGAATAATTTATTTTGTTGTATTTTATGTTGAAGAGTGTTACATTTATCAAAATATTTTTTATATCCTGTAAATCCTGTAAAGTTTTGGAGCAGGAGAGATTTTATCCATATATATATATATCTGAAAGCTTTTACTTCTGAGAGGTGTTTTCTCTTTGTTAGCTAAGCTGTTTGCCTTTCAGGGTCTCTGCTGGGGCACCCAGAACAAAACGCATCCATCAGGAAGACTCCTGGAACATTAGCTGAAAGAAAATACAAAATTTTGCCCATTTAGACTGGAAAAATATCTTGGAGGGCAGAAGCATAAAAGCACCTCAAGGGAGGTAAACAAAGCCCTAAGCCTCCACTGAAAAAGGTTTTAGGGTGAGGATGAAGATTTGAATGTTTGTTTTTATCAGGTAAAAGAAAAACATCTTTATTCTTTTCATCTATTACTAAATTTTACTCATTCTTTCACGAACAGAAAAAGACTCAAAGTTAAAGCACGACAAATAAACACTTCTTCAGAGCACAAATCTGATAAAATTATGACTTATTGGAACCAAAAGATGAAAATTTGTTTAATGTTGAGTTCATTCTTTACTACATTTGGATGGCAATGTTCACTGTGTTGAAATATTCAAGTAATGTGCATTATTTACTAAAGTACCTTTAAAAATTTATTTTATAAATCCAGGACTAAATTATGACACCTTCACCTTTATTCCCACTTTTAAAAAAAATAGACGTGGTCAAAATATTTGTGTCATGTAACTGTAAAGTTGGAGAGAAAAAAATCCTACAGGAGTTATGTGATTGTATTTTTTTTCAGTGTTCACAAATACAAAATAATATGTGATAAAATAATAACAAACATTTTGTAAGAAATTACTTGTAACATTTACAAGTAATTTCTTTTCGATAGGTGTGCAGATTTATTTTCTGTTAGTCTGTTTTCATAAAGATCAGACATTTTTTGGGTCAGTAAACAATGAAATGCTGTAATAAAAAGGCCATTTGATTAACGGTGTTCAAAGTAGGGAGTGAGGGCCATTTGTGGTCCCTGGACTGATTTTGTTTGGCCCCATCCCCGACCACAATTCTAGAATAAGTGTTAAAAATTTTGTACAAAACTACTAAACTAACTACTTTTAAATTCAAATCTTCTTAAAAAATTGTGACAAAAATTTACAAAAGATCATCTGTTCTAAGCTTTGTGGTTGTTATGGTTACTAGGACCAGACATACTCATTGACTTGTGCTCTAAAGTCCACCTTGGTGCATCCAAATCTGCTCTTAATTGTTGTATTAAACTTGACTAAATACAGAAAGTGTTTTCAAATGAAGAGTAACAAATATCCTGTTTTTATTTTATTTTATTTTTTCAGTCAAACTCTAAATAAGCAAACTGGTCGCTTGTCATGCTAATTTATTGAGTAAGTAAAAAAGGCAACAATTTTGGGGCTTTTAGCTTTTAAAGATATTTCTTTGACCCGTGTGACAAAACGTTTTTTGTCACATTGTAAAATTGTAAAATTTTACAATTAGCTAAAAATGACACTTGTTGACGTCAATATTTTTTTTGAGGAACTGATAATCTATTCTGAGCAAAAAACAAACCAGTTTATCTACCTAGTTTTGCACTTTTGGTCTAGAAAAAATAAAATAAAACAGAATCAGTTAAATACAGTATAAAATGTATATGTGACTCTATAAATTGTGTTTTCTATTTATGAAAGTGTCAAAATAATTGTGCATTTTGATACAAAGGTATTTATTAAAGAGCGGGAATTAAAAACGTAAACCTCTCACTCCTTTTCGGACAGGTACGGTAGCCACAATTACTGATTCTTGTGCGTAAAATATTGCTTTTTTGTGTGTTTTCATTGATTCGTTTAAAAAAATTAAAAATAACTTATGAGAAACAAACCAAACCGTCTAAAAACGGTCAGATTGTCACAGTTCAACATATGAGCTGCTTCACTTATCAAACAGCATCTTTAAGCCTGGAGTCCTGCTGAATCCTGATGTGCTGGAGAGAAACTCCACAACCAGCGTTTTCACGCTCTCTGCCTTCCCCGCTCCATGAACCAGCAGGTCGGACCACCAGTCACCGCCGCGTTGTGGCTCCGCGTTATTCTTTACGCTTGAGTTAAGGCTGAAAAATGTATTATTTTTAAGGTATTTCATCGTTTTGTGCTCTGCTGCTTCCGGCTCTTATCAGACGGAGCTTCTGGGGATTTGTACTCGAAGCTGCTTGCATTAAATTAGGCCGTGTTGACTCAGCGCCTGGCATACACAGCCACGGCAAATAATGCTGGAATTTATTTCCAAGTCAGGGCCTCAGTTAAGGTCAATTAGTGCTTTCATTTGGATTGCTGAAATAAAGCACAAGCATTGTCCTTTGTTAGAAAGTAACTGCAACAGAAAATGCTTTTTTGTGTAATTTTTAAAGGTGTAAATCTTAATAATTTTTGGTAAAATTAGATTAAATCTTTGTATTACATAAGTGAGTCTTGGGGTTCATTCGCACCAGTCCTGTTTATTTCACTTTAATCAAACTCTAGTTCATTTGTCTAGAACTGGGGTGTCCAAAGTGTGGCCTGGGGGCCATTTGTGGTACAAATTTGGCTCTCCAGTGGGAACGTTTGTAATTTTTTAACTCTTCTTTTCATTTTAATTTCCAAGTAAATAGCGATAAGCATTGAGCAACTTTTTACTTAAAATAAAAAAGACTGGAGGGCTTCGTTTTTGTTTACATTTTGTGAAGCGGGAAGTTGCGCTCAGTGTCTTCTTCACAGGTTTTCATGTCATTTCCTTCAGTTGTTCTTGCTGCAGCGCCCCCACAGGCGAAGAGGGGAACATGTTTTTCAAAACGTTTGGTTCGTTTGACTCAGTGCAGTGTGAAAGAGAAAATGTAACAGCAGCTGAAAATGTAACAAATGTGGAGATTTTGGTATCTGAATCGAATCTAGTAGACTACTGGGTGGAAAAACTTTTAACATGAGTCACACAAAGAAAACACAGGGCTAGTAAAATCCATGTTGGCTTTTCAAAATGTGGTTTAAAGTGTGGTCTACATACAGACAGAGCAGACTCTTAGGTAAAATCTTAAATGATTTAATTTTTCCACATATTCTTACCAGACTGTAGAGTATTTCTTCACTCAGAAATGTGGTGAAAGTCGGTTGGATGTGATATAAACCTGGTTGGAGCAGAATCAGAGTTGGAGCCGTTTGAATCAATGCACCTCTATCAGGGAGGTGACAGCTGCTGTGTGGAGAGAAAATGTTAAGTCTGCAGGTGGTTAATCGCTGTTATATCACAAGTGGCTGAAGCGTTCATTTTCAGTTTTATCTGCTTGTTGTAGGAAAAATCCAGACATAAATCAACGTAGCAGTAACACGATAAGACTAATTACATCTCTAACAAGCAGCGATGGAGTCGTTTGCACATAAACACAGATCAAGACTAAATAACATGGTTTTAAGCTCAAAAACATTAGTCAGTGCCTCTAATAATAACAACAATGAAGATAGGACATGAAAGCTGCAAACATTTGTTGGATGAAATGATTTAAAGCTTTACAAGTGGTGTCTCAAACCTCATAGTCCAGAAGATTCGGTTCGATTTGGGACCAAAATTGCAACATTTTCTACATTTTCAGCTGCTCCGGTTCTTTTTCAAATGAAGTCAAATGAATCAAACCCCTTTGCAGCGTGAATCCTCTCCTCACCTGTGGGGGCGCTGCAGCAAAAACTACTGAAAAACACAACACAAAAACCTCTGAAGAAAACACTGGAGCTTCTTCACAAAATGTAAACATAAATGCAGTGGCATCAGCTTTTAACAGTTGCAGCATTTCTCTTTTATTTCTCCCATTAGCGCTAAGCTAGCATGTTTGTTTTACTTTTATTTACCCAGAATGCTCTGCGTCGAGTTCATTTGGCAGATTATTTCACTTATTACATGGGAAAACATTTTTGTAATAAGTTAAATAA
The DNA here is from genome assembly GCA_903067055.1 of Poeciliopsis paucimaculata. NCBI lineage: Eukaryota > Metazoa > Chordata > Actinopteri > Cyprinodontiformes > Poeciliidae > Poeciliopsis > Poeciliopsis paucimaculata. The sequence continues at coordinate 61,382 of CAEGAD010006344.1, read as the reverse complement.
TCTGCCAATGGATTTAGTACTTTATCATCAATGTTATGTAGTTACTGTATTGTGCTGAAAAGTTACTTTTAAGTCAGTTTTGTCTTGTTTAAAGTGTACTAAGATATTTGCACATGAAACAACAGACAATACTTGTTTATGTATTGTTGCTGTGTTTGTATTTTGTATTTTTGTTTTATCTTGGATCTTATATCAATATAATAATAGATATTAAAAATTGTAGAAAAAATAATCTCCATATCTCCAGCCACAACAATGTGGTTGAATCAAATTAAATAAAATTAGATGATATCCTTGTAATTAATTAATTGGACGAATTCTTAATGGAGAATTTGAACTTTTCTGCCTCTGGTGGGTCAAACGGCTGATAACGGAGCGGACGGAGGCTTGATGTCGTTCATCAGACGGTTTAATGAGTCTGTCTCGGCTGATTCACAGAACATCTCATGAGATTTCCAGACATGAGCCGGGCGGTTAATACTAATGTGTCCGGCCTTTGATTCTGCCACGCTGCAGCGTCACATATCAAAATCAGCCGAGTCCCAGAAGATTTCAGCACAACAGCTAATGTTACGTTGGAGCTGAAATGAGCAGTTAAGTACCGTGGCGCTAAGAAAAGCCTGCGACTCTTTAGAAATCTTGTAGAGGATTCAATCTCTATTTATAATTATCTTTTTCTCTTCTGTCCATGGGGTGAAGCGTCTGGAGGAAGAAACAGCTGATTTAGTATTTTCTCGTAATAGACACCAGCTATTATGAGTTGTGTGTTTATATTAAGATACTGAAAAGCACCAAACTGTTCTGGATAAATGAAATGTATTACTGGATGCTCCACAGCAAACTTAGAAATATGTCGATCTCCAATTTACATGTTAATTATTCTCTGAACATTTCACTTTCTCCATGTCTGAAAACACTTAGAGAAAAACACCCGCCTGTTTTTTAGCAATAGGTTCACGTTTTTGTTTCCTGGGAAATGATGCGTTTCAAAAACCTCCAGATTTTTGAGTCGCACGCTGCACCGTTACCTAGCAACCCCACCCAAGCCCAGCCCCGTTACCTAGCAACCCAAGCAGAACTCCAGCACCGTTGGTCAGGTGGTTTGTTTCTTCGATCAAGTCAAGTCTATTTGTACGGCACGTTTCAGCAACAACGCTGTTCAAACTGTAAAAAAAAAATAACATAGGCCATTATTTTTGAAAGGTAACAATAAGATAGTTGTGTTTTAGTTTTACCTGCTCAACAATAAGCAATTCTTTTAATGAAGTCTGTAAATCATTGAAGATAAAGAATATAAAAAGGGCTACCGACTGTTGAGTTATTAAAAGAATGTTTTGGTCATTCTTGACTTGTGGTCAGATTATTTCATGGGCCTGATTGAAAGGAGCTCAGTGTTTCGGTTGTTTTGCAGTTTTCTTGAAGTTTGTTCCAGATTAGAAACCGAATGCCATCTGTTTTACCGTCGATTCTGATAAATCCGTCGTTCTCGGTTTATGGAAAGCCAAACTGGTGGTAATAGAAAGTAAAGAGTCAGATGGGCCTGAAGGGAGAACCGGACCAAATGACTCAGAATCTGGGAAAAGAGACTTGACTCCCTCCGCTGCTCAGAAACAGCTTGTTGCTATGGTAACGGTTTGAATCATGCAATTAGCGGCGTACGAGTAAAGGTGAAACAAATGCGTTGCGAAAAGTGTGAATGGCTGTCACTCAGTGTTTATATCATAACAAACATATTTTTGAATAATTGATATTTTAACCCTATAGCTCATCAACATGTTCATCCACGGCTTCACATGAAAGGTCCTAATTAAATCATTACTGACTTTTAGCCATTATTCTTATTAAAAACATTTTAAAAACCGTGTCTGACTGGTTCAACATTTCCACATCTTATCACAAACTTTTATATATTTTCAGTAACATTTTATGAGGAAAAATCAACACAATGTAGTGTTGCAGGATCAGATGATTTTCAACACTTTTTAACAAATAAAAATGATGAAGTACATTTGTGTTCTGCCACAAAAAGCCATATCCAGGTGTTAGAATGGCCCAGTTAAAGTCTAGACCTAAATTAAATTTACAATCATTGCCCAGACTTAGAAACCTACTGAGTTAGAGCCGCTTTGAAATAAATAAAGGTTTAAAATGTCCATCGTAGTATTTGTCTGGCATATAAAATCAGTTAAAAACTAAAGTCTGCATTTTTAAAATATATGCACAGAAACTAACAGCTCGTTGTAAATTAACTAAAGACGTAATATGCTTTGGATCAAAGAGCCTGGAAAATAGTGAAAGTAACATGTTTGTTTTTGCCACCTCTCTCCACCAGGAGACTTGGAAATGTTTAATCTTGTATGTCTTGTGGCAAAAGCAGATATTACTGTCTTCTTATTGCCTTCTAACATTTCAAACGAAATGAAACCTAGGAGAAGAGATGGATATTAAACCTTTGTAGAGGAGCAAGTGAGTCGACGTTAGAAAAGTCAAGTATGGACTAAATGAGAGCAGAAGGTCTCTCCAGCTCAGACCTCCACTTAGAGTAAATAAAATAATGTTCCTGTGGAGCCAGTTTACTCTCAAAGGTTTTATCAATATTTACTCCGGCAGCAAAGCAGCAAATCTCTGCCAGTCTGCGCGGCGGAGTCGGCTGCGGTGCACTGAATGCTGATCGGCTTACAGCTGGGCATACCGCCCTCTGAGGGGTCAGAGGTCAAAGAAAGCACTCTGAGTTGAGAGCAGTCAACATGCTTCTCTGCTTTAACCGTTCCTGCTTTCGTTTTATGTATGACTGCCAGCAATCTCAATTATCCTCTGGGTATAAAACAAGCCCTGGAAAACATGAATATTTAACGCAACTGAACAGAAACACTGAATGTAGCTTCCTGTGTTTCAGCGAAATGAGATGCAGATCTCTGATGCATGAAACAATGCAGGTCCTGTTACAAAGTAGATCACTAAAGTGATTAAACACGGCAGCAAAGGAGGGCCGAGCTCAACAGAACATTTCAAAAATAAATATGTTTATTTGAAACATGAAGAATTTCTGAAACACTCAGGTTTATGATAAAACGTTTTGATGGTAGGATGAGGGGTTTTTGGGGAGAGTTTTTTGGCCATATTGAAAACGGTTGATTTTGCAAAACTACCCTGGTCACATGATCAACAACCAGATGTTGCCACTGGCGCAAACCTAAAAGAAGACAACAGGAAGTAGTTGGAGGATGATGGCACAGCAGTTTTAACAAACTATTTAACATTTTTAAATGTACCCACCCATTGAATTGCTTAGTAAACCAGCATCAATTATCAAAACTTAATGCATTTAGCGGCTTAGTCCTCCTTAGTCCACTTTAATCAGACTCCAGTCCACTTACACAGAATATTACACCATATTTATTCAATTTAAGAAGTTGATATGAAAGTCAGTTTGGTTCTGGTAACTTAATGGGCAACTGGATAAACCTGGATCATATTTCAGTGTTTCTTTGATTCCTACAGGAGGTGAGGTTTGGTTAAAACCAAGACTTTGATTATACCAGTTTCCTTTAATAGGATACTGGACCTAAACTCACAAAGTCAACAAATTAAACCAGCCCCTCATGTTGAACATCACTTATTTTTCAGAGTTTGCATTTAAATAATACATTGATAAAAACCTCCAACCTTGAGAGAAAGATTTAATTAAACAAAATTCAGATGCCACAGAGCTGGATAAAGAGAGATAAACGCAAATCAATGCCTTTTCAATTGATTTTTACTGAATATTTTTCAGCTTTTAACCCTGACACACAGATTAAAGCAATCACAGATGCCAAGATTGTTGATTATTCACAGATTTTAAATATAAATGGAGCAAATATGCTGCAGCTGTATGTAATTACACTCCCTACCAGACTTTAATCATTAAAGATCAGTGGATTATTATTACAAACTTCCTCTGAGGTAGAAAGGATTAGAACTTAGTTTCAGAAATGAACAATATGAAACTGTCATATTATGATCTGCACTCTCCTTTTGGTTCTGGGAGTCGAGTTTGTTCATTTCAGATCCATTCTGCCTGAACGTTTGAACCAGTGTGGAGTGGAAATCAGTGGCTTTTCAGGAAATTTCAGGAAATGTTCAGGCTGCACTTGTTACGTTTTTTTGTAACTGTCTTTTCTTCACATTTGGTCGTTGAACAACTAAGGCCCATTTTCTTCTATCCTGGACAATTGGGATTGGCGCAGAACCTTTAAAATCCATTTCTGTGGCCTGGTGTGGCTTGATGCTGGATGTGATAAGATCCAGTTGAGTTGAGCTTCTGATTGTTTTCATAACTTGTTTGTCTGACCAAACTACATGTTTGCTTGGACGCATGAAGGGCCTCCAACATGGAAAAAAAAATTCTTTTCAAATGAATGACATTTTGTGCATAGGAGACTATTGTTCCTTGGATTTCTGAGGGACTTGTTCATCCCTGCAGGTTTCCATGACTACAGCGTTGATAGTGAGGTAACAGTGGCTCAATGGTAAGTTCATAAAAGAAGCAGAGAATGCCATTCTTATGGTTCACATGTTGTATGTGAATATTATATAATCACACTGAAGTCAAGTTTATTTCTGCGGCACATTTCAGCAACAAAGTAGTTCACAGTCCCTTAAAAATAAAACACAATAAACAAACATAAAGCTGCATCACAGTGACAATGTAAAGTAACGAGAACTTGTTCCAGTCGTTTTCAACCAGAAGCAACTCTGAGCAAATGGATTTTAAAACTTGATTTAAATTATCTCCGTATTTCAGCATCTTTTCAGTTTTCTGGAAGGTTGTTCCAGATAAAAGGATTAAAGATAAAGTTTCTCTAGATGTTACGGCGACATTAGTCTGCAGGTGAACGAAGGTTGACTTTGTAACCGTATTTATGTGTCGCTGAGTTCTGGACTGGAGAGTCCAGTCGTTTCAGTAATATGCCACAAAAAGCTGCACTGAGGTCCAACAGAACCAGTACTGTGGATCTTCTGCAGATGGATGTCATTGAACACTTTGACTAGGGCAATTTCATTGCTGTGGTAACCATGGAAACCGGACCGAACGACGTCAAGTGATCATTGTTAGGAAGCTATTAAAACAGATTTTTACCAATGGTAAAATAAAAAATCTAAAAGATGTTTTTCCAAGAAATACACTCTTAGTCACAGCTCTTATGGAACATAAATAAAAAGTGTCTCAACAAAAGGTGTTGACGAGATACGTTGTGCTTACATGACATTATAGAGACAATGTTGAGCAGCTTTATGTGCGAATTTTACCTCTGAGGTTTAAGAAATAACCTGCACTGCTGAAAATAATAACTGTATATAACCTTATGAGTTTCTGTCAGCTGTGAAAATAACAAGAACATAATTAAATCAGCTGGAGATCTACAAAAATAATCTTCATGAGTTTATTGTTCTGTTGATTAAAAACAGAACAGAATGGATTTCCTAAAAAACCAAGTTAACTCCCAAGACTTAACAGCTTGTAAAATCACAAGCCTACAGGTTTTGACTGAATTATCACATCGGTTCTTTTCATTTTGAGTCATTCGGTTGAATGTTTGTCACCCAGTTTGTTCTAAGCTTCATTTCACACAGAGACAACTTCACATTTGACCTTATATTTATATATACTGGCATAAAAAACAAACAGTCAAGCATCACTCCTCCACTGTCAAGCTTCACATTTGCTACGTTTTTGCTAACATCCTACATTTGGTTTTCTTCAAACATAATGCTAAGCATATAATTTGGTCTAAAGGACATTTTTCAAGCTGTATTATTTTGATGTAGCTTTTCAAAAGCCAAAATTGTGAGAAAAGTCTTCCTCCTAGTAACTTCTTCAGGTCCGTTTTTCTAATTGTCACATCTTTGTTTTGATATTACAGTGAATTTGCTGCTACATCTAACTGGTGATTGTCTGATATTTCTTCTGTTTGTAAATAAAAAAATTAAAAAAAACATTTTCAGGATAATTTCTAGTTCCAATTTCTTACTACAATTTTTTAAGAAACTTTTCAGCAAGAAATAGGAGCTGGTTTTAAGTCAGTAATTCATTAATATTGATAAAAAATTACTAGTTCCAACGCCTGATTATTTCACACATAAAATGGGAAAATGTCTTGTTATAAGTAAAATTATCTGCTAATGGAACCACAACTTTCTCATCAATATTAAGGGATTATTTACTTAAAATAAACTCCTAAATGTTGCTGAAAAGTTACTTAAAAGCTACTTTTGTCTTATTTAAAGTGCACTAATAGAAATTAAACCAAAAATACTTAAGAGTTTGTGTTTTTGCAATGCAGATTGTAAAGTTTCCCATAACCATCCACACACAAGTACATTTCAAAATAATGTTGGGGCCCAGCAGTGAGCCCTGTGGAACTCCTAATGCAACTTTTTAATGTGTAGACTTTTTAACAATTGTTTCATGCTAACTCCTTTTTTTTCTTTGCGTTTCTTTTTTTTTTTTACTTAGTAAATGTTAGTTAAGTATTTAAAAAGTGTAAATATAAAGTATTTCCAAAGTTTAGCCACCTCTACCTGAGCAGTGTTTGCAGAGGTTTTAATTTTAATAACTGACCCACAGCTGAGCCTTTATCATAGATAATATCTGAGACATAATGGAGGAAAGCTGTGATTAAACAGATCCGAATGCATAATGAATGGCAGCAAATAGTCAGCTGGGGTAATTTGCTCTTCACTACTTATCGTTTTCCTCCAGTGTTTGACATAACTACTGTTTTTTAGGACGGAGCTGTTTGCCTCCACTCCTGGTAATTAGCACAAAAAGAAGCTTTACAGGATTTACATCATTTTTTAATTTATGGTTAATGTACTGGGAATTACAGCAAGAAAAAATCACCCTAATGATTTTCCTTTCACACATTTTAATTTCCTGTACATTTATTTTTTTATTTATCATTGTTTACTCGATATTGATGCTCCCATATTGTCTGAATTCTTCAATCTTTTCCCAGAGTCATTTAAAAACTGAGTTGGAAATGAGGAAGAGGAAAGATAGAGCCAAAACATTTGGCACTGATGCATTAGTTGCTTTGATTTAAAAAAAAAAACCCTCTGCTTTCTGTCAGAAGTTGATGAAACTGGAAAAAAAAAAATTGTTTTTTTTACATATTTGTTAAATATTAAAATTGTCACCATGTTTTGACAGTTTATGAGACAAATAATCTGTGAAAAGATCTCCTCCCTGAGCTACTATTGCCTTCTGAAGAAATGCATTGCTCCTGGTCAAAAACAACCATCGAGAGGCAGGAGGAAGGTCTTAATGCTGTCAATCACCCTCATGTACTGACTGTTAAATGTCCTAAAGACGGAGACGCCTGTTTTTCATTTGTTATCTGGCAATTTAGACAGAAAACAGTCATCACAGCATTTAGTTTAAGCCCACTTTTACATCTACAAGCCCCTGACAGCTGGCAGTGATAAAGAAAAATGATTCAGAGATGTCAGGAGAGAAGCGTAACAAACATGTATTCATCCACAAGCTTTCTCCCATTCAGTCTCTGGAAAACTGCCTTTTGTTTGGAAACAAGAAACAAAAGCAGCTGATAAATGCAGTGCTGATAAATCTACTACTGAAGCGTAAAGAAACCAGACGACATTATTATCCCAGAATGCAGTTAAAGGTGATAAATAAACACCATTTTTGAAGTAGCTAGGATTTATTATGTGTTACTAGGAGGGAATTCTAGCAAAAGAACCTAAAAGGTTGTAATTTTTTTGGCTCCCTTAAAGTCTTAGTCTCCAATCCTAATGCCACACGTCTTCACACAAAGTAATAGTTTTGCTGTGGTGGCTTTTAGGATCGGTTTGAGTGGAGGATTTATTAACAGCATGGAGTGGAGAGCTTTCTGAGTGGTTTCAGTTTGAATCCTCAAGGGGAAGTTAAGCTAACCCAACACTTATATCTATTTAGAGCTGTTAGAAAACACTTCTGATCAGTGGTAGCTGTAAATTGAATGCAACATAACATTGTTGTTTAGCACCTGCATGAGGATTGCTTGAGAAAATGGCAAAAAGGTTAAGAAAGTTTAAGAAAAATCCTGATTTGAGCTGCTAACTGGGTTGCTGTTGTCTGCTTGAGTCGTTTTTAGTAGCTGTTAGCTTGAGTAGCCATTAGCTTGACAGCGGCTGGCAGTTAGCTTTCCCAGGTTAAACTCTTTTGTCGACATTAGCGGAGTATCAACAAAGTTTTACGCACATTTGTGCATGTAGTGTGTAGTGTTGTTAAAAATGTTTACTAGGTCCTCTGAGCTAATTGAACTGGAGGATTTTGGAGCTAAATAGCTAGTTTTAAATCTAGATTTAAAACTTGTATTTAAGTCTTAGAAGTAAGAAGTAGCTACACAAGTGTCGTTCTTTGAACAGCTGTTATCTTGAGTTGCAGTTAGTCTTTGCAACTTTAGCTTAAGTTGACAATTAGCTTGATTCGAAGCAGCTTTTCTTGAATAGCTGTTAAGTTGTGTATTTATTAGCTTGATATTTCCATTCTATTTGATTTCTGTCTGATTTTCCAAAATGAGAATCCGCTGACAGTTATTTAGCAGTAGTAAGATATTGACGATTCATAACTCTGTCACAAAACCCCAGCGAGAAGACAAGCAACTGTACACTTTCAAAATATATCTTTATTTCTAAATATCTACAGGGCTTTTGTGGTGGTATAAGTTTAATAACTTCTATTGAAAGTCATTAAAATGTAATGAATTGAGGCATCTGGATAATGAAGTCTTCATCATTATTCAGAAGAGATGAGAGCAGTGGCGCATTTCAACTTCCAACACGTTCTAATAGTATTTTAATTTTGCTACATGAATTACCCAACATGGAAATTTAGAGCAGCAGCTAACGCTCCTAAAACATAGTTTTAGATTTTAATTTGCCAGAAAGATTGAGTGCATCCTCTCTGCAGGACATTTTATAAATTCAGGCTTCATATTCTGACTAGACTAGTTACAGCTTCTCGTCTTTTTGTCTGATTCTGCCCAGTCAGAACAGACAAATGAAAGAATCTGAAAATCTGTCCAAGAAAAAAATTTAAGCAAATTAAATTCTGCAGATGTTGCATTTTGCATGTTTCTGTGTTTCCGTTTGTGTTTCTACTTCTTCTGAAAACAACCCAAACAAAAAACTCATCCAGTTTTTGGCAATAAGTTAATGCTTTTTGGTTTCAAAAACCTCCAGAATATGATGTCACAAATCAGCAGGCACTGTGGCGTTACCTAGCAACCCCTGCCGAACCCAGCCCTGTCACCTAGCAACCCAAGTTGAACTGCAGGACATTAGGTAAAATGGCTGCTGGAAAAGACAAAAGTTTAGTGGTTGACTTACCGTCCAGAAACCTCTTTCTGAATTCTTGCTGGTTGTGCTGGAGGCTCCACTGCTGCTTCTCAAAGAGGTACGGTTGTGTAATTGTGCATCTGTTTGCAACCATTTTAGTTGGGGGCGTGGCCAGCAGCAGCTTATTTGGGTTTAAAGTCAGTTCGTTCTGACTAAAAATCTCAAAATTTTACAAACAATGCAATGAACGTGTTTTGTTCAGACCATAGACCTGTCATAACCTGTTTAAGGAACCACAATGGGGAATATTTAAGAATCCACTTAAAAAATTGAGTCCAATTTCACATGTTGGGTTTCTTCTCATACAAGGAAGTGACCTTCCTTCCATTTCATTCAAAATGTCGTCCACAAGCAGATTGTGTTCCCACAATCTAAGAAGAATTGGTGATGATGTGTGAGGGAAGCACAATATCACAAAACCAAAATGAAAACAAAGTCACTTAAAGTTAAAAATTTGACATTTTGGATCTAAATATGATGATAATGCATCCAGTCAAAATAAAACCTGCCCTTTATCAAATGCACTGCTGAACTACACCAGTTATATTCCATAAGTTGCAGAACATCACAAATTGATTGCATTTATTTTTTATTTGAAACATTAACTACTGTTACTGATGATGTCATTGAACCGGCAGTGGAAAATAAACTTGGAAATTTGCAATGCAGACCAGCGTGAACTCTATTTGAGGCTTCAGAAAATCTAACAATCCTGAGCTCAGATTCATTTAATAAATCCAGAGATGTAAAACCTCTGCTCTCTTTCTCCATGCAGTCTGGGAAATAATCTTTGCTTTTAAACATTTATTGGTAAAACTTCTCTATTACAGGACTAGTTTGTTAAAAACAAAAATATTCATTGAACTTTACCCCTGAATTAAAGTCCACCGTGGGTTCACACAGCAGTTATTTCTTGATCTTCAGTCTGACCTCATAATAAATTATAAGGTCACAAAATCAAAACAGAGCATTCGTGTGGACGGACTCAGACTGCCTATTATTCCCAGCTCGCTTGCTCTGGTGTTGGAAGTTTCCTTCGTGTCGGCTCCACGTTTTGTCTTATTTTCAGACAGTGACTCATGAGTTGGGTAACCAAGAAATCGAAGCTTTCTTTTCTTTTCTGTTCTCTTGGGAAAGTTTGGCAAACGCCAAAAGTAAAGGAAGCAATAGTATCTCTGATATGCCGTTAATAGAATTTTATGCTGATTGGATCAATGCAAACCTCAAAAGTACCAATAGTATATATGTTTTCATTAAGTAATGGAAATTACGAAAATGAATTTGCTTAATGGAAACATAGCAATTAAAAAAATAATGCTGTTTTCAATAAAAAGCTGTCAGACGTGTTGAAATAGATATATTTCTCAGAACTGGAATGCAAACTTTTTTTTTTTGCATCACATGATTTTTTTGCATAACAGTCGAATGTTACTACTGGAAAAAACAACAAAAAAGACGACAGGAAGTGGTACGGCGAAGCTTCCTGTCACTCCATTTTTGCTTTTGTGAAACCGGAAGTTGCGCTTGGTGTTTCCTTCAGAGGTTTTCATGTTGTTTCCTTCAGTGGTTCTTGGTGCAGCGCCCCCACAGGTGGGGAGGGGAACAGGCTCTTCAAAAACAAACCGCACCAGCTCAAAATGTAACAAATGTTGCAATTTTGGCCACAAATTGAACAGAATCCATATGTTAAAAGCATCAGTTTTCTGGTGAGCATACAGACAATAGTCTTCTATAAAAAAAGAAAACAATAACAATGGTTCAGCAGGAACAGCAGCATCTCTTCTTCCTAATAAACCTGAGGGAAACCATGCTGTTTGAGAACATCCTGTTGTTATTCCATCACTGCTTCAAAAAAACCTCGGTGTGATTTTCAATAAGAAAGTTCTGCAGGCGGTCGGCTCAACAGAAAAGCAAAACATTTTGTTCCCAAAGCAGAAATCTGTTGTCTCCAAATCCTCTGAGTGCTTCTTTATCAGTCAGACACAACGAAGCGCCGTCTAACAAAAGCTGCTGTATTGTTAGCAAAACTTTAGAATCCATAAAAGTGAAGGTTACACTCAATAAAATTTCCATTTGTTCTCATTCTTATCTGTGTTCCTGTTATTTCCAAATGAAGGTAAAGTAGACGACAGAAAGCTCTTCAAACTGAAGAACAGTTTCATGGTAAATGTAACACGGCCTTTTAAAGCTCTAATTAGCCATTAACATTTTCTCCCTTTTTAACAAAGTACTTTTAACAATATAAAGAGTCAAGAGTTTAATTTAGTCATTCTGCTTTCTGCCCCTCTTCTCGTCCATTACCGGGAGACTGATGAGCAGTTTAATAAGTGTGACTGTCTCTGATTTAATGTGATATAGACAAATATCCAAAAGGCAAAATTAAAATAAATGAAGTGTGCATATTATGAGTGAAGACAGAGGCTCTTTGGCTTCCAGGGTCTCAATAATGATGAGTTATTTTTAGTCTTTGTTTGACTCAAAAGTTCAACAACTGTATTGAACTTAGAAGTTTAGTTTATGGTATATCTTAATACACTTCAAATAACACAAAACTAACTTTCTACTATTTGTAGGAGTTTTTTTAAAGTCAATAATTCCTTAATATTGATGAGAATTTAGTTTCACTGCTAGATAATCTCACTTATGTGGGAAAATTTTATATTGTTGGAAATAATATAAAATGTTTCATCAATATTAAGGAATTATTGACTTAAAAGAAGCTCATATTCCTGCTAAAAAGGTACTTTTTAGTTAATTTTGTCTTATTTCAGATGTGCAAAAACCAGAAACTTGGTAATATTTTGTGTTTTTGCATTGTGTGCTGTGAAAAAATTACATTTGACTCAAACATTGGCATTAATGCGTAACATGCTGATTACCCTATAATGTATTTCAAAATATTCAAATTCAGAATATTTTATTTCTGACAGGATTTTCTTTAATGCAGTTTTTTTTTTATTCCAGTTCTTACCAACATTTTTACTCTGACGTCATCCGGACAATTAGCATGTTTAATACCAATAACATTTCATGATATATATTGTTTCCGCCACTCATAATCCCTCAAATGGAACAAAAAAACATGTAAATGTGAATTTTACGTAATACGTCCCTTTTAAGAAAATTGATTTTATGTTTTCTCTGGTTGTTTTTGTTAATATTGAAATTAATTTGATGACCAAAAACCTTTAATTGTGGCAAAAAAAAAGTGAAAACTAAAATACTTTCTCTTATCTTTTTGCTCTTTCTTCAACACAACAGACCAGAATCTCTGATTATGCACAGATATGAAAAATCATCTAATTTCCTAACTATTTCCTCTATGCAGGAGCGCTCTCAGTTTTTATATCCTTGTAGTTTAAACATCAGCAGAATAATGGAGTTGAGGCGCTTCTGGAGGATCGTCATCGCGTCACAGTTTGAAATATTCTGCTTTCTATTCTCTTCAGCTGTCATGAAATCTCAAAAGATGAACTGCAGAAGATCCGTACTGATTTTAAAGTCTCTGCAGGGGTAATTTAAAAAAATGATTTTATAGAACATGCTTTTCAGTTGCGGTTTAAGATAAATATTCATTATTAATTAATTATCTCTGTTTGTGTTTCGAAACTAGGAGAAATGTTTCCTTTTGTCAACACTTTCCATTCATAACCAAAAGGTTTATGTTTTAATGACATTGAATTTGAAGTCTTTAAGATGTTTATTTGCTCTAAAAAAAATGATCTTCTGTTTTCACATGATTTTTATTTTTTATTTACCTGCATTTTATAACAGCGGGCTGTTTGAAATTAATTTTGTTAGAAAATAAGATATTCAGTGACTCTTTGTCCACTGAGTACAACCAATTACATTTTCTCTGTGAAAACAATTAAAGGAAACTGAAAATAGCAGATTTACATCATTTTACCAAGAGTTTAATGAGCCATAAAATAGGTAACAAGGTACTTTTATAAGAGAATAAACAGTTACATAACTACAGTTTTTGTTAATGTTTGTAATTATAGGACAAACTCTTGAAGGTTTTCACTTCAATGCTTTATTGATCCACTTTATACTGAATTATGCTTTAAAGATGTTTAATAGTTTAATTTCTCCATATGTATGTATTATTTAAAAATGAATCTGACCTCAGGATGAGAACGGCCTTCAGGCGTTTAGGAATATTATTAATGATAAACGTCCTTGTAAATGGAGAGGAGTATTTAATTCATTTTAATGTTCTTTTTTTCTCTTTTTCTTGTATTCATCAGGAATGACTAATGCTTTCATTGGTATTTTGTTTCGGTTCACTACAGAGGCTGCTTTCCTTTCAGTTTTTCTAATAAAGGGACTAATTTAGTTTGGCCGTTATGTGAGCATCTTAATATTATCAAAAAGTAACTTTCTTCATTGCATAAAACATTATTTGAAACAGCAGTTATTAAGCGAAGACTAATCAGAAAAATCTAGGAAACTTCAGAGTTTGAAAAGTTTCCAATTTGCTTGAAAAAATCAGAAATGTTGAGAATTTCAAAAGTCTAAAAATTAAAATCTGAAACTCATTAATTTCTGTGTTTTATGCCACCAAGATTTAACATAAATGCACTTCAGTTAAAACAGCAAATTTTCTATTTAGTTTTAAGGTAAAGTTAAATGCATTACAACTGTACAGTCTCTTATTTTCAGTCAAAGGTCAAATCATCATGTTAGACTGAAGTCTACTAAAAATCTGAACTGATTGAACCATTTCTTTTCTTCTTCTCAGTCATATGTTAAGCTAGAATATCAAAACCATTTGAATAGACAAATTGGTTTCTGAGTTAAGAATTGCTTCAGAATCAAAACATGACCTTAAAAATTGGAATCGAATCACGAAATATTCACATCTCTACTCTTCAAGACCTTAAATCCAGAATCCAGAACATACAGAACCACATAAATAAACCGCTTTCAGTGTTTACTTTGTGTTGCATCTGCATGTAGGTTTGAACCTGCAAAAGATAACAGTGATTTTCTAGAAAGCTGTCAAACCTTCACATTTTTATTCGCAGTGGTTCTTTAATTACAGGAAGAAACAAAATGAGTGCTTCCTTTCCTCTGACAGATTCACACAGTGGCAAGGATTTGGCAAAATGTCAAATTTAACTGCTGCAGTTCCAACTTCCAGCTCAGTTTGCATGAATAAAATCATTTTAAATCCCCCAGAAGAAATTCTGACAATTAGAATTATCATGTTTTTTAGTGCATTTATAAAGGAATTTATCAAGCAAGTCTTATTCCTGATAACTAAACTCTTGTTTAAAAAGGCAGATGCTAATTACCAAGTCAGATTGAGTTTATTTGAACCCAAATGGCTGCTCAAAACATGCATATGTAAATATGCTTGAATTCCACCTGCTAATCTGCATTTACACTTCCTCTAACTGAAGCAGATCAAAACACTGGGGAAAAATCGACTTAGTTTTAAAAAGCGGTGTGTTTTGACCAATTTAATTCTTTTAATTCAACCAATGGGATTTTATGGATATTTTATTGAGAATATTTTAACCTTCTGCTGTTTTAGCGATGCTAAAGAGACGAGGAGAAAATCCTTGAAGCACAACAACCACAGTCAGCAAACACATTGGAGCCATGAATGCGGTTTGAATGCATATATGAACGCCAAGTAGACCAGATGCCACTCCAGAAACAGGAAGTGGACTACAGCGCAGGGCATTTTGGGTAAATTCAAACAAAGCAAACATGTTAGCTTAGTGCTAGCAGGAGAAATGACTCGTGTTTTTTCTAGACAAAAGAGAAATGGCCAAAAAATCTGATGCTACTCCACTGTTAACAAGAAAAATCATCATCTTCTTCAGAGGTTTTCATGTCATTTACTTCAGTGGTTCTTGTTGCAGCGCCCCCACAGGTGAGGAGGGGAACAGGTTTTTCAAATAGTTTGTTTGGTTTGATGTACTGCAGTGTGAAAGAGAAGCAGAGCAGCTGAAAATGTAGCAAATCGAACTGAGTTTACCAGACTATCAGGTGGGAAAAAACCCTAAAAACAATTATTAAAAAATGTATTAAGAAACAGTTAATTAAGATCCTTAGTCCCATAATTATTTAATGAAAAAAGAGGAAATGGTTTATTCTTTGAAACTAAAATTTTTATTTATTTTACTCTATTCCTGTTTAATGCTTTTTATCTCAAATTAGTTAACTTAAAATGTATTTAAATAAACTTCCCTCTCTTCAAAGACTTCAACATGCAGCTGAATCTTGCACATTTTCTGATTTAGACACAATTCAAAGAACCTATTTATGACCTGAAGTCTTACATGAACACCACCTGTTCACATCCATGTGCAGCTTCCTTATCTGCCTGAACGTTTTGAGGAATTACTCATAATCACAGCAGCAACGAGCGCCTCGGCACTTAGACTGGGAACATCAGAATACACTCGCTGACCGTTGTTTTTGCTCTGAAATTTATTTCCTCTTCTCTGCACCTCGACACAACACACCGTCTTCTGTCTCAAGTGGAAAATGTGTTTTCTGCTCTTTGTGTCACTTGAGGTAATTATGTGTCTCCGTGTATGCACAGTGAGCAAGCAGGAGCTCATTTATGCAGAAAAGCAGCTCTGGAGGAAACATGTAAGTCCATTAAAGATGTTTTTCTTTTCTTTTTTTGTTTTGCTTTCAAGGTTTCTTTGCTAAAACATTTTCCCAACATTTAACAAGGACATCCTTACTGTGCATTCATGAGTTGTGATGTTTTATGTTCCTAAATTATATAACAACATCCATACTTTTTAATTCATTTTATGTTGCACAATTATACAACCTTACATCTTTGAAAAGCAAAAATGGAGCCTCCTGCACAACCAACAAGAATGCAGCAAGTGGTTTCTGGGTGGTAAGTCAATAACACCTTTAAAGGTCGTCTTTAAAGGTGTTCTTTAAAGACGCTTCCTTGAACAGGTTAGGAATGGCCTAAACAAAACATGTTTTTCTACATTCTTAGTTAATGGCATTAGTCAGAATTTGTTGTTTAGGGCCTCTGTCACCGTAGAACCAAATTAGCTACTTCTAACTCAATGTTTACAGTCCCACGAGAAAATAGCTGCAAACAGATGCAAGCATATGTCTTTGAAAAGCAGGAGTGGAGCCTCCTGCACAACCAACAGGAATGCAGCAAGTGGTTTCTGGATGGTACGTAACATATGGATCTCTGCTGGGGTTGCCAGGTAACGGTGCAACGACAATAGAGAGGCTTTGTGAAAGGGCTCATTTTCCAGTCACCAAAAAACATGAAGTTATTGCCAAAAAACAGCTGGGAGTTTTTTTAAAGTGCTGCGCTGTTTTTAGAAGCAGATTATACTCAAACGGAAGAACAAAAACAGAAAATCGTGAATTTAGCATAATAAATCTCCTTTAACATTTCTTTTCACAGAGTAATTGAAGTAACTGGATGCTGGTTTTGTTCATTTAAGGTTCTGAAGAGAAGATGTGATGCATTGTGGAGATGTTTCACCTTTTGTCATAAATTCAAAGCAATCCTGATGCTTAAAAAGAAAAATGTAGCCGGCGCTGCTGGTTTGTTAATCTACCCAAACAGCAGCTTGGCAGAGCTGCAGAGTCCACCATGCATCACTGTGTGTTTGGGTCCAGCCTGTTCACTGCTTCCCCACACATTCCTCCGTTTCTTTCACACTCCACACATTTCTTTTCTCCTTTTGTTGCCCTGAAGGCTTCAGCACATTACAAAGCCAAATGCAGCGAGCTCAGATCTGGCTTTCATGAGTTCTGCAACACAGAACCAGAACTTTGTTAAAAGGCTTGAGCAAGTTTTTGTCTCCTCACGTCAGGAAAATTCTCAGAAAGTTTCAGACCTGATGTGTAATTCACCACAATCATGAAGCAAATATGAAGGAAGCAGAGTCATTTAAATTAAAATGACAAGAGTAAAGTCATAATATTACAAGAACAAAACTCACATGAGAATAACCTCAAAATAATAAGAGAATAAAGTCTTTATATATGAGAATGAAGTCATATTTTTGGAATAGCCATATGAAAATAGTCGTACTAAAACAAGAATAATTCAAAATTAAAAGAAAAAGGTCACAATATCACAAAAATAGCCATAATATTAAAAGAATAGTTGTAATAATATGAAAATAGTCATATATTCCCTCAATATTATGACAATAAAATTGAGGGAATATTGAGTTTAAACTATTGAGTTTAAACTACAATAAAGTAATGATAAAAGCATAAAATCATAAAATTCAAAGAATAAAGTCAGAATATTATGAAATTAACCCGAGAATAAATTTGTACTCTGAGAATAAAGTCTAAATAAAACAAGAATAAAGTCATGAAAAACTTTAGTCATAATATTCTGATAATAAAGATATAATAAAACAAAAATAAAGTAGAAATTCAGAGAATAAAGTCGCAAAATAGCAAGAATAATACGAGCATATAAGCTATAATATTACAACAATGAAGTTGTGATATTATTACGTTATTATTGATAACGTTTATTTTGATTATTTTGACCTGATTCTCATGCGACTATTCTGTCATATGTTATTTTTCTACATTTTTAACCATAGTGTAATTCTCCGTCATACATCGCAGATCGTTAAGAGACAAAGATCGAGGTTTGACAGACGTTTTCTTGTCAGGCGGTCGCGTCTCATTTAAATGAAGTGTTTTTAAAAACCTGAGGCAGAATGTCAGGGAGAGTCACAGGCGGAAAATCACCGTTTTCTGAGGACTGAAGGGCAAAAACAGCAGAAGCCACAGAATATAGATGCTGTTTGAAGTGACTGGAAGTGAATTGTGATGGGATCCTGCTGCCTGCGGCCCGTCAGAGGAAAACTAACAAGTCTAGTCCAAATCTGTAGATCATTTTCACAGCATAGATTTAAATAGGTGTTTTTTCATTTATGCATCAATATTTTAGAGCAACATGAATACCTGACAGGTTCACAGGCGCGGTGCTGCAGGGGGACAACGACCACAGGCTGCAGGGAATGCATGACCACTAAATACACTAAATAATTATTTCAACTACTTTCTAAACTATTCATACAGTTCCTTATTTAAATATGATACACTTTTTTCTGAATGCTGAGGCTGTGAATGATATGAATAAGCACACTACACAGGAAAGCCCTCCTGAATATTTAAGGAGATTAAAAAATATGAATTTGTTGAAGGACAATCCTAAAGCAGTTCATCTCCAGGGAGAAAGGAGGCGCTGCAAAATTCAAAACCTTTCTTCAAAATTAAAGATGTTTAAATGTTTCTGTTTACCTCTGCAAAAGAAAGTTAATTCGACTTAAGCAGCTGTTCACTTACACGGAATAAAATGAAACTGATTTTTTAGTTGAGTTAGAATTACCAAAGTTATTACTATTTGCTAAATGCAAGAAATTACTTGCACAGTACTGTTGATAATTTTTGTTTTCAAATATACATATGCAACCTTGAAAAGTTTAATTTATTCCTGAAGTTTGGGTTTGGAAAGAAAAGAAACAACACGTGGGCAGCGTTCTCCAAGGTTTGAGCATCCTCATACTGTAACTAACCCTCGGCCTATCAGAAAATGTTCAAGTCCCTTTGATGGACGATTAGTAATTTGGGAAGAATCCTTCCCCCCAGCAAACTGTGTGGGTTTTGACTCCTTAGCCTTTAAGACTCATCCACCAACCGTAGGTTCTGGATAACTTCACATAAAAACCGGAGCTGGACAACGAGACTCTGCCTACTTTGACAAACACCTCAAGAGACGAGTTGAGGTCAGTTTGGAGCTGACGTGCAAAATAATAGAGATTACACTGACAAGAGTGAATCTGTTCCCAAGGTGCTGTAGGAACTCTGAGGTTTAGCCGTAAGGCAGAATATTTTGTATTCTTGCTCATCACTGATGTCCCTTTTGGTCAGAAAACAGGGTTTCCATAGTAATGTTACCCAAGACATGTTCAACTTTATATGGTAAAAAAGAAAAAGGAGAGGAAAAAGAAATCCAATCCTCTGCTCCCCTCTAGGGTATTAATGGTGGAAGTGCAAGCATAAATAAAATTAATAAATGTTTTAAAAAGTATCAGGTAAGATTAATTATATGCTGTATAGATCACAACATTTAAACAAAAAACAAATTTGCTGCTATTATGCGGTAGAAACCATAGATTTACATTCACCAAAATAAAACACACAAACTTAGTTTACTCTAATTTTAATTCATATGTTCAACTTAATTTAGTTTTGTATAATAGAATCAGATTAAATGAGTTCCATTCTAACAAACTGATTTTTATGGACAACAAATACTGTAAATTTGGAAACATTTGCTCTTTATTTGCCAAATATTTCAAGGAGAAGAGATGTATTCAGACAGCTAAAATATTTGGTTCCAATCTGCTCTCTAACTTTGGCAACAAAAAAAGAGAGCAAATGTTAACAAATGAATCTGTTGTCCATGAGGAAAGGAATAAAACGGAACAGAATTTCATGCAAGACCGGCTCCATTTCAGGCTGTACTAAATGGATGTTTTCCCCTTTCAATATGGCGGAGTGGTTGACGTCTCAGTCCGACGTGCAGCTTGTCATACATCGGCCACGAACTTCTGATTCGTCATCTTCCGCGACGTTGAATCTGATTGGTCCGTTGGTGTTCCAGCGTTACAGATTCCGAGTAGAAACACGGACTCGCTGTTTTCCACCCGTTATCCAGCGAACACCGCATCCTCTCGTTGTTACAGCGGGTTTTTAATTCACTAATTTGATGCAGCTGACGTAGTTGTAATCGTAAACGCTCGGAGCGACATAAATTCCGTCTGTTTCAGGTAATTTCTCTGGTTTTTGTCCTGAAATGACTTGCTAGCTACCTGGCTAACACGAGTTTACATTAGCTACTGCTTTTAGCGCTAAAACTCTGTAATTTACTACAGTTATTTGTTATTTAAGCACCTTTAAGTGACCTTTCTTTGACATTTTAAGCCGACTGTTCTCAATTATTGGTCAGATTTAAACATTGTATGGAATTCCTGTCCAGGTTAAATCTGGTCTCAGTTTGAGTGAAAATATTTAAAATATCATTTAATTCACACTAAAGTATGAAAATCAGTCTTTACCTAAACTGCTACCTCAACAAATGTTGTTTTAACCCAGCTGTGAAGAAGACTAGATAAAATAAACTACGTATGTTTTTCTAGAGAAGATTTTCATATTAGTGTAAAACTGGACAGACAGCAGGGCCGGTCCAACATTTATTGAGTCCCTGAGCAGAAATGAGAGAAGATCCCCCTTCCATTACGGGTACCGGTGTAACCACATGTTACATTATTAAAAAGTCTCCATGTTTCCTATTGAAATGATTGATTTATGATTAACTGGAGTACAACAGATAAAAAAGGCAACTTGCTAAGTCAAAAGTGCATATAATATATATACATTTTGAATTTAAGATGAAAACTCATTTATGCTTTATCGTAAACTCTTTAAGTGACAATTCAATTTCACAAAAAGGAAGCCCATATTATTGCATATTCTGCAAGAAAATATTTATCTAAGAAAAGAACATTTAATTTTTTGTTTTGCGTCTTTCAATGGGTTTTTAATATTGCATAAAAGTGGCTTAAGTAGTTAATTGAAAAATCTGTAGAATGTGTCAAATATTTTTATCTGATTAATCAATTATTAATGTAATAGATGTAGTTTTGTAAATGCAGTAATAAGCTGCAGATAAAAATATTTTGAGAATATTTGGTGAATTTAGTTTTTGTCCCCAGTCATGTCTTTCCAGCCGGACCGTGGAGGTCCGAGGGGACAGATGCCCCCCAGCCAGAACTACATGAGCCCTCCCCAGCCTCCTGCTCCACCGTACCGTTACAATCCACAGACGCCGCCGGGTTCTGGTTACCATGGCAGCGCTGGTTACATGCCCCCCCACCCTGACTTCATGCAGTACCCTCCCCCGGCTCCGTCGCAGCAGAACCCTGGCGCTCTGAGTCAGTGCCCGCTGCGCCCACCTTTCCCCAAACCTCCTCCCCATTTCCCGCCTCCCCCTTTACCCAGCTCAGCAGGGGGTCCGACTCCCGGCTCCCAGGTGCCTGCTCAGACCTCCTACCCCTCCTACATGATGCCTCCGCCCCCACTGCCTCACCCAACCATGCCTCCGCCCATGAGCTACCACGCCCCGTACCCTATGAACTACCCTCCTTTCCCTCCTCCGCCCTTCAACCCCGGCTACACCCAGACCGCCGGTCCTTTCCAGCCGGACCACGGCGTGCGACACGGGGGGCCGTACCCGTACGAGAAGTCCGCCGACAGCCGGAGGTCGCCGGAAAGAGGGTATCGCCATGACGACCACAGGCAGAAGAGCTATGGCTACGGCGAGCGGCACAAAATGGAGTTTAGCGGAGAGAGGAAGGAGCGCGGGAGGAGTCCGGACCGGCGCGGGAGGGTGGAGGGGGGGCGCTACAAAGCTGACTACGACAGAGGGAGGAGTCCGCCGCGACACCGGAGCCGGGAGAGGAGCAGGTAGGGGTCAAACTGATGGCCAGGGGGCCAAAACCGGCACGCCTCTGCTTTTTATGTGGCGCTCCATCAATCACTTTTATTTGTGACATATTTTAACAACAAGGCAGTTCAAGTGCTTTACATAAAATAAATAAACTAATTAAATCAATTAATCACTATACAGACTCTATAAAATGACATTTGCTGAGAGAACATAATTAGAGAAATCTTTAAGCAAAACTGTATAAAACCAATAAATATTTTGCATTAAAAATAAAAATAAAATAATTGTCAGTCCATATATTCTGCCCAGGACTCAGCGGTTCTGTAAAAAAAAAACAACAACAAATTAATATTCATTAATCAATCAAAAACTATTCAGTAATAAGGATCTCCCTCCTGTCTTCTTCCTCACAGGGAGCGGTACCGCCACCGAGATGTTCGCCGATCCCAGTCACCCGATCGCTACAGGAAGAGACCTCGGAGGTACAACTTTCAGGTTCTCACAGGGAGGCAGCAGGATGTCACCATAAAACTCAGAATAAATTATGATATTGTCATTTTGACACTATTTTCAAAAATTAAAACGATACTGTTGTGATAAAAGTACAGTCTCTCAAAGACCAAACTTTAATTTCCTCTTGGAAAACTACAAAAACACAAAGTACCAAGTATTTTTGTCTAGTTTCTAGTGCAAAAATCTTGGTTCACTTGAAACTTACAAGTAACTTTTCAGCAAGAAATAGGAGCTTGTTTAAGTCAATAATTCCTTAATATTAATGTAAAACTTCTACTTATCAGTGTAACAATGAGACATTTGTCCCATTTTATAACTTATATTACTACTTGGTGCGATTTTGTTTTTGATATGGATTAATTGGAATTCATTGTGACAGCGATAAATCAAAATGTTGTCGTGAAAATATATTTTTCACGACAAATTATGACCAATAAAGTGATCTTTTTCAGCGTTTTTTACATTTAGGTCAAAAGACCAAACTTGAAATGAAGGTGGGAAAAAAAGCAACCAGAGTTCAAAAAGGTGTGAGCCACTTTTAGAGGATAGAAATGTGAAAGTGTGTTTTTATTTTTGTTTTGTGCAGTCGCTCAACGAGCCGAGACAGGAAGCGAGGGCGCTGGGAGGAGGAGAAGGAGCGGAGATCCGACAGCTCCTCGGGGCCGAGCCGGGAGCGGAGCTACTCGTCCCTCCGGAGCCGCGACTCCGACGAGGCGTTCGGGGAGCGGGAGCGCGATCGGCTGCGGGACAGAGAGAAGGAGAAGAACGACGAGGAGAAGGAGGAGGAAGAGCTGCTGAAACCCGCCTGGATCCGCTGCACACACGCCGAGAGCTACTACTCCAACGACCCCATGGACCAAGTGGTACGTTCTACTGTGCACACTCTGGTTCATGGGTCAAACCCGACCCGCCCCAGCTGTTTATGTGAACCCAGAACAGTTGTGTGCTTCAATATTACTCATCAATCAAATCAAAGTAACTTTTATCTGTTGACTGCCAAGTTAAATCAACCAGTTCCTCCAGTTTTTTTGCGATTTTACGATAAATTAAAATCGCCACACTGCAAAAACACAAAGTGTTACAATTTTTTTGACTAGTTTCTGGCTCAAATATCGTATTACACTTGAAATAAGACAAAACTAACTTACAAGTAACTTTTCAGGAAGATATATAAACTTGTTTTATGTAAATAATTCCTTAATATTGATTTCTAAAAATACAATTTCCATTGGCAGATTATTTCTCTTACAAAAAGACATTTTTCTCTTTTTATAAGTGAGATAATTTTCCAGTGAATCCAGAACTTTGTCACCCTGATTAATTTCTCTAGGATTTTATGACTGTTTTTGATTTTTAAAAATCTTTTTTGCAATTACAGTCACACTTTTAGAAATATTTACAAGAAACTTTGGGATATTTGCACTTATCTATGATGTCAAATGAGACTTTTTGTTACTCTCCACATCTATAAAGTATAACTTGACATCAACTAAAGCTGAAGCAGCAGTTTTGTAGAACTAAGAAATACTGCCACCTAGAGGTGGGACTTAGCATCAGTTAAACCCAAACAATTTCACAATTTTTACAAAAATGTGCAACAAACTCAGACTTATGCATCAGTGTGGAAAAACGTGAAAGCATAATTGCAAGTTTATTGCAATTTTTTGCAAAAATGGTCAAAAACTTTGGGTTTAAGTGATGCTAACTCCCACCTGTAGGTGGCAGTATTTTTATCTGCTGCTTTCAGCTCATTGAGTGACAAAATGCCCTTTTTTTTTGTCATATAGAAGCAAAAATATTGCAAAAATGTCCTGCAAATATTCCAAAATTTGTAATTTAGACTGAAAACAAAATCACAAAAACAAAATATGTTTAATATTATTTAATTTTAAGACCTTATTGAATGCAGAGACAGCTATTTATTAATATTTTAACTGTTTTTTTAATGGATTCTGTTAATACATTCTGGAGCATTCACAGTCTTGATGTGGCTGAAAGTGAAAAAGATTTTGACGCCGCGCTGCAGATGTCAGGCGACGCCTCAGATCACCTCCCGCACGCTAAAAGCCTTCCTGATCCCAGCTCTGTGTTTCTCTCCAACGCTCTGACCTTTACCAGGAGTCTGTGAAAGCTGCAGCAGGAACGCTGACTGCTCTTCCAGGAACGCCAAAGTGACTGTAAATGTCGGAGTAAACTGATTTATTACGACTGTCTGTGCTTTTTCTGCCGGGACAGTGAGGATGTTATCACTGAGTGAGAAAACAGAGGGCGCAGAGTGACTTTGGCGCTCAGATCGAAGGTTAAATGGAGCCACTTTATGGGAATGAAAGCTTCATAATTTAATGTGCTTCTCGATCCGCGACAAAATGAAGTTTTCACAGTTTTTAAAATGAGATTTCAGGAGAGTATTTCAGGTTGTATTCTTAAAGCACTCAGTTTGTCTTGATGATCTTTGTTATTTGATCGGCCCACAGAGCGACTTCCAGTCTCTAGAAACCTAATATCTAATAAAACGATCACATTAAGCCACTCAGACAGCCAACCTTGTCACTTCATACTCTGACATTCCTGTAAATGTCACAGAAAGTTACATTAAAGTGTTTTTTGTGTGTAATAATAATTTCTCTGCAGGCGTTTGAGGCAGAAATCACATTAAATTCACTTCAGTCCTCTTTAACTGCTGCTTGGACTTTAGAAACTGTTAGCACAACGGATGGTGTGTTCAAACCATCATTACAGTTAGACACCACAGGAAAAAAATCTTTCTTTTAGAGTAATGGCTTCTTCGTTAGTGAGTGGCATTTCAGCTGTATTATGGCATATTTCTGAATTTGCTTTTTACATTTTTCCCAAGAATTTACACCTCATGTTGTGATCCGCTACTGAGCACACAGAGATCCATCTCCTTTGTCTGTTTCAGGGCGACTCCACGGTTGTGGGAACCAGCAAACTGCGAGACCTTTACGAACGCTTCGAGGACGAACTCATAAACAGGCAGGAACGAGCCAAAGCCGCTCGACCCAAATGGGAGCCGCCTAAAACCAAACTGGACGAGGATCCAGGTGTGTAGCCCAAATCTTTACTGGTTCTGCTGCAGTTTTTTATCCTGATGCAGAAAACAGTTACTATATGAAAAGCTAAATCAGTGTAACTTTATTTGAGTTATCTGATGCCTTAAATAGACCCTTTAATCCCACTTATAAAGGGAAGAATGTGAAATAAAATGTGTTTTTATATGTAACTTTTATTTTTTTATTTTGTATGAAGATTTAATCCTGGGTTTAGACATGTTAACTGTTTACGTGGAGAAAAAAGTGAGCCTTAAAGCCAATTAAATGGAAAGGTTTGTTAATAGGTGGGCTTCATCAGATCATGAGGTCAACATGCTTCTGTTAAATAACATTTTAAAAAATAAACTACGATTGTGTCAAACTTTAAAAGTGATGAAAATGCCAGTTAATTATCTGTTTGGAAACTAAAATAAAATCTGAATATTCTGATTCAGATTTATTCCTTTAAAACACTGATATTGCATATTAACCATAAATATGCCAGATTGTAGCCACAGGCTAGTTTCTGTCTGCAGACATTGGACAAGATTAATGAATATTTGTCCATTACTGTTGCACATTCTTTAACTTATGTCGCTTCCACTTCTTCTGTTAGTACTTTTACCGTTTCTGTTTTTTCTCTTACTTCTGTGTCATCTTCTACTTCTATTTTTGTTACTTCCTCATCTTATGTTAATTTTATGTCATCCCCTACTTGTATTTTTTATTTTACTTTGTATTCTTCTACATTCTTTACTTCATCTACGTTTGCTGCCATTTCTACTTTTTCTCTCACTTCTTCTTCTACTTTTACTTTTCTACTTCTTCTGCAGTGATTTCAAGACAATGAATTAAAATATCTATTTATTTATGTTAAAAATATTTTCAATACCTTTATAAAAATATATACAAGTTTCAGAAAAAATATTAAATTTATCCTGAAAAGCATAATCTGGCCAAATTTCCTGCAAGGGCATAAACACAAGTAAAGTTTCATGGAAGGATGCTTTTAAAAAATATCCACCAAAAACTTTTTCAGAAGGACCGGGAGGTTTAGTTCGGATCAGTTTGCTCAGGAATTGGGTTGGGTCTTTAAGGCTTTAATGGGGGCGTCTATCTTCTTCTTCTTCTGTCTGTGTAAGTGTTTGCTACCAGAAACCAAGTGCATTAGACCTAATTTGTTTACGATGCTATCTGCATCACTCCTATAAATCCCTCTTGTTCAGTTTCATTTTGTAAATAAGTGGCTCTGGTCACATGATGAAGTATTGGAGTTAAAAAGCTGATAAGAGTCGAAGACGCAGTTTAGCTCAGAGCTGCGAAACGTCTGAACTGTCGTTATAATCCTGCAGTTTGTTTTTTGTTAATGAAGAGATGAGGAAGGAATGAGGGCCAGCCTCTGGGCTCAGAGAGGAAACCGGACCTGCTGGGTCCATTAACCACTTCTTACATCTTCATTCCTTCCTTCCCTCTATCCTTCTCTCCTTTATTTACTTCCTTCCTTCTTTCCGTCTTCATTCCTTCCCTTCTTCCTTTCTTTGTCTCCTTCTTTCCTTTTTTGCTTCTGACCTTCTTTCCTTCCTCTGCCTCCTTCCTTCTTTTTCTTCATTCCTTCCTTGCTTCTATCTTTTCATTTCTTTGCTTCTTTTCGACCTTCAGTCTTTTTTCTCTCCTTTCTTCTATCTTTCCTTCATGGATTAATTAATCTTTCTTTCCTTCTCTCTTGTTTATCCATTCATCCTTCCTTCCAACCTTCCTTTATCAATTCATGCATCCATCCTTCTTTCATCTGTTCCTTAATTCTTCTGCTATTCATTTCTTCCTTCATGTCTTCCTTCCTGCATACCTTCCTTCCTTCCTTCCTTCCTTCCTTCCTTCCTTCCTTCCTTCCTTCCTTCATGTCTTCATGTCTTCCTTCCTTCATGTCTTCCTTCCTTCCTTCCTTTAACCGTCTGTATAATCATTTATTTGATTTAGTTTCTTCCTGTTCATGAAGAGTTGGATGGGAATTAGGGCCGGCCTCAGGAGGAGTATTTACATGGTGACTCCTCTGATGTCGGTGACCTTTCAGTGACCTTTCAGAGCCGTTACCTTTACCTTTTCGTTGCAGACGACAGCAGCAGCGAGTCGGACTGCGAGTCGGACGGCGATGGCAGCAGCTGCTCCAGCAGCTCCGACTCCGAGGTTTTCGACGTCATCGCCGAGATCAAGCGGAAGAAGGCGCATCCAGATCGTCTGCACGAGGAGCTGTGGTACAACGACCCGGGGCAGGTGAGACGAAACCAGTTAGCTCCCAGTTCAGACCAGTGAGACTGGGGAGGGTTCTGATGGTGAAGCAGCTGGTTCTGGGGCCGGCAGGAAAACCACAGAGGAAATTTCTTTCTTCCTTCTTCCATGTTTTCCTTTTCTTTCCATCTCTTACCTTTCTATTTCTTCTTCTCTCTTTTCTTTCTTTGCTTCTTTTGTTATTTTTCTTCCTTCCTTCCTTTCTCTCTTTTCCTTTCTGTCATCCTTCCTTTTTGTCTTCCTTCATTTCTTTCCTCCTTCCAACATTCTGCCTTTATTTTTCCTTTCCTTTTTTCTCCTTCCTTTGTTTTCCCTTTCCTTCCTTTCTGTTTCTCCTTTTTTCTTTTATCCATCTTTTTATCTTTTTTTTCTCTTTTTTTCCATTTCTTCTTCTGTTCCCCTTTTCCTTTCTCTCTTTCTTCTTTTTCCTTCTTTCTCTCCTCTTTCCTTCCTTCATTTTCTAACCTCCCTTTTATTTCTAATTCTCTATATTGAAAGTTTCACCACTTAGAAATATTTGCCATTGATCTATAAATTTACATCTGGAATATATAAATGTATAGATGTAAAGATCGAGATTTCACTCCTTCCCTCGGTCGGGACCGTAATCTTCCTGTGGGAGTAAATCCCAGCAGATTAACTGTCCCCTCCTGCCATGTTTCTGTGACGCCATCTTGATTTCTTCCTGAACCTGTGAAACCCTCGGAGCTAAAGGTCGGCAGCCTGCAGCGTTTCCTCCGGTTCTACCTGGCGCCATCATGGATCACTCTCTTCCCCTCTCTCTCTGTCCAGATGAATGATGGCCCCCTGTGCAAGTGCAGCGCCAAGGCCAGACGAACGGGGATCCGCCACAGCATCTACCCCGGAGAGGAGGTTGGTCGCGCTGTGAATAAATCACCCATTGTGACCTTGACGCTGCGCCACAGCACGGCCAAGGGCAGCATCTCACTCATTCCCACACAAAGGCCATTCTCTCACGGACTACAATAAATGTGACTCCATCGCCTGTATAAGAAGATTAAAAAATAGACTCGGGTCCTTGTGACTCACTGATTATGTTTTCATGAGAAGCTCTAGCTTCTTCGGTGGAAGAATAAAACACATTTTAGCCTTGATATCAGACCTTCATGCAGCACGAATTGATAAAAATCATGCATTGATTAATAAATCCTCCAACCTACAGGAGGTATTTTGGAGTTTGGTCAATTTGCACATCAGTCTTGACAAGATTTGTTGCGCATTTGCTACTTGACATGAGATTTTCATCCACACGGATTTAAAACATGGGTTCTCTGCAGTGAAAATGCAAAGTTTATCAATTGTTTTTAAAGATGTTGCAGTTTTATTTTTACAAATTCTAAAGAATTCAGGTGAAAAACAAGCAAGCTTGATTAAAATAAAGTAAACCTATTGGCTGACTGAGACGATTAATCGATTATTCAAATAATTATCAACTATCGATTAGTCATTGACTGGAGTAAAGAGACTCAAAAAAAGGAAATTTATATAAAACAACACATTCAGATCAGATATTAGACCAAAACTGTACAAATATATATTTTTGCATTAAAAACAAACCTTTACTCCGTAAATGATTTAGCTAAAACTAAGATTTGCTACTTGACATGAGATTTTCAGTTCAGTTCTTTACCAAGTTTTTCTAATGCAACAAAATCTTCAATCATTTAGGAACTTAATTCAGTTTCATTGAGGCTCATCCTGTACAGTTCAACTGGAAAGCAAACAGTATTGAGGTAAAAATTCTGTTTGGGTGAAACGATTAATCGATTCTTCAAATAATTATAAACTCATATAGTAACTGGACGCAACAAAAGACATTTGCTAAAAGAAAACAAAACTGCAAAAAATATATATATTTTACATTTAAGATAAAATAAAAACTATCTGTAAATATACGTATTTACCGATTAATTGATTTGCTTAGTTATCAATTAATCGTTTACTGAGATAGCAGTTTTATCTAAAATGTATTTATTTCCTGGTTGTAATTTTTGCTTTGCTGCCAGCTTTTGAAGCAGTGCCGTCCCATGAACAACAACGCTGGGAAACTGTTCCACTACAGGATCACGGTGTCTCCCCCCACCAACTTCCTGGTATGATGTCATCAGCGTCTCATTACAGCAGCTCAGATGCTTCACTCCACCGTTTTGATCCCCTTGTTTTCCAGACCGACCGGCCGACAGTGATAGAGTACGATGACCATGAGTATCTGTTCGAAGGATTCTCTCTGTTCTCCCACACGCCTCTCACCAACGTAAGTCTGAGGAAACGATTAATCGATTAACATGTCGGTCAGACATGTTTACTGACCAGATTTTCTGGTTGTAACCAGAAGGAGTTGATAGTTTAAAGCCATAACTTCTAATTTATCCAGCTTTTCTGAATTAATTTCATTACGAATTGTAAGTTTGTGGGTTTGCAGCATCTAAGCACTGCAAAAATACAAAATCTTCCCAAGTATTTTTTCTAGTTTCCAGTGAAAATATCTTAGTTCACCTAAAATAAGAAAAAAATAACTTTTCAGCATTAAATAGGAGCTTGTTTTAATTCCTAGCAGACATTTTTCTCACTTTACAAGTGATTAATTTATTATCATTCAATTATTGGTGTAAAATAAAACTGACAGTATTATTGGAAATAAACATAAATAAATTAAAAAATGTGATTAAATGCAGTTTAGTGACTCGTCATTTTTTTTTCTTTAAATATATGCCATCCTTAAAAAACTTCTTTTAAATGGGAATATTTTTCAAGAACAGTATTTGTTTGTAGCGTTATAAGTGCTGTGACATGGAGTCACAGCCTTACATTTACCTAATACAAAAAATAAGTTATAACTACCGTATTTTCCGGACTAAAAGTTGCTCCGGAGTAGAAGTCGCACCAGCCATAAAATACATAATAAAGAAGTAAAAGACATATATAAGTCGTTCTGGAGTATAAGTCGCATTTTAGGGGAAATTTATTTGATAAAATCCAAAACCATGAACAGACATGTCATCTTGAAAGGCAATAAAAATAGAATAGAGGCAACAACAGGCTGAATAATTGTACGGTATGCTANTCCAAATCACTAAATCTTCATCTTCGGTGTCGCTTGTAAACAACTCGGCTAACTCCGGACGTAGCTTCTACCACACACATTATCAACAGGCCTAGAGCGCCCTCTGGCGGTTTGGTGTGCAAATAACATGTGATATGATATAATAATGTGTTAATAATTTCACACATAAGTCGCTCCGGAGTATAAGTCACACCCCGGCCGAACTATTAAAAAAAACTGCGACTTATAGTCAGAAAATACGGTAATTAATCATCTTTTTTATGTTCACATATTTCCCACGTTTACTCCAAATCTTTACCTCATGCAAACACAAGTATAGAGTTTTCTTAAATTTCCAATTTCATCTGAGTTTTTGTACAACAAATAATCATTTTTAATGACATGAAACATTTGTGTGGCTGAAAGGCCAAGAGGTGTTTATGTCAAACATAACAAATATTTGCTATTAGTTCAAACAACCATTTTAATCATGAGGAAAATAGCTGATTTTTACTGTTCCCTCTCCCGCCGTCAGCGCTCCTTTGACCCTCCTCCAGTTAACGTGCTGAGCGAAGCCTTCCTCAGCTTTCAGCTCCAGTTTCCTCAAACGTAACTTCAAAAATCAGCTTCTGGCTGCGGGTCGGCTCCTTTGTAGCCGGGCTGACCTCGCCATTGAGTCGCCGCCGCCGCGCCGTTTGAAGGCCCATCAGTGGCTGTCGGCCATTAAAGAGGAACGACTCGATCTGGAGCCGTTTGAGCTCAGCCTGCTTTCCGTCTCTTTTAGAAACTTGAACTCTGATTTATGGCCACACACCTACAAAGTTTTTTTATACTGCCAGTATTTTTGTCTAGTTTATAGTGCAAATATTGTAGCACCTAAAATGAGATAAAAGTAACTATTCACCAAGATCCAGGAATTTGTGTTAAGTAGATAATTCCTTAATGTTGATGAAAAAGTTCCAGTTCCACAGGTGGATTATTTAACTTATTATAAGATATCTTCCCATGTTTTAAGTTAGTACTGTAAATGTCATCGGAACTATTACTTTTCAGGGATGCAACTAATTATTAATTAACTAATTAGTTAGTAGTTGAGTAGTTGATTAATTGGTTAATCCCATTAAAAATGATTAAGGCAAATTTGATAAAGCCTTTTTTTTTTTTCTTTTCTTTCTTTTTTTTTTTTTTTACAATATCTATAAATACGTTAAAAGATGCAAATGATTCAGTTCCTTTTTTAAAAAATATTTTTTTTTGTTTTAGTTTATGCTAAAACATATTTACAGAGTTGTAAATGGAAAATGCACATTTATTTTGCACAGTTGTTCTTTCAGGAAATTGCCTTTTTTAGAATCTGTTTTCTCCAGTTAACGATTAATCGATTGCTAAGCTAACTCATTATTTCAGTCCTTGATTAATCACAATTAATTTGATTGAACATTTAAGCTCTAGTACTTTTTCATCAATATTAAGAAATTAGTGACTTAAAACAAGCTCCTGTAATTTCCTGGAAAGTTACTTACAAGCTGGTTTTGTCCTATTTCAAGTTTCAAATACTGCCGTATTTTGTGTTTTTGCAGTGTATCCCACATGTTTGGCTAATGTGATCAATAGCCTGAAAGACCCTGGAGGACGCGGACCGATCTGAGGCGGATAATTTAAGCGGGCCTCGTTAAAAGCCGGAGCGAGGCGGATTAGGAAACCTAAAAGCGCAGCGATATTAGCTTGCTGCTAGTTAGCCGCTGGGACGGGCAGGACTGAGCGCTGCTCCCAGGTTAATCTCTTAAAACGAACCCCTGCGCTCCGACAACAAAGACTGTGTAACTGGGGAGATTAAACACAGAAGAGCTGGCTTATCCTTTTAGCCAGATTTCAGTTGCTTAATTTCCACGAGTCGGGCCTTTTTAATGCATCTGCCTGCGCAATTTTCTTCATTTTTTTCTGTTTTCCATACATCCTTCCAGTTTTTTTTTAAAAAAAGGAGCTTTTAATGAGTTTTCCTTGAAAAGCTGTAACCTCTGCCTATCGCCGTGGTAATGAGACGCCGTGTCCTTTTCTACTCCTTGTTCTCTGCTCCTTTCATCATCACAGATTCCATTGTGCCGAGTGATCCGCTTCAACATAGATTACACCATTCACTTCATAGAGGAGATGACACCGGAGGTCAGTAAGACACCATTTTATCTCGCAGCTCCTTTTTCCCCTTTTTCTTCTCCTTCTTCTTTTTGTTTTTATCTCAAACGGCGGAGTCCAGCGGCTAATCCGTTCCAGGAGGAGGAGGAGGCGAAACCTCCGGGTTTGACCTACAAAAGTTGATCGGATCGATCAGTCAGATGAGCTTTCAGGTGTTCTGTGAGAGTGAATGTTTGATGACATTTCTCTGGGTTTTCCTCCTTGTTTCCAGAACTACTGCGTCCGAGGTTTGGAGCTGTTCGCCTCCTACTTGTTCCGGGACATTCTGGAGCTTTACGACTGGAACCTGACGGGTACGAAACAGAAAACGATTGCCTTTAACATCGTCACAAGAAACCGTATTGAAAGGAAAACATTCCCACAGTATGATACTACCGCCTCTACTCTGCAAAAACACAAAGTCTAGTTTCTACTGCAAATATCATTTGAAGTAGAACAAAACTAACAACTTTTCAGCAAGATATAGGAGTCTCTAATCCTCTGATGCGATGTCCTGCCTCAATTAGAGGAGTTCAAGTATTTAGGGATTTTGTTCACCAATGAGGGAATAAATGAAGCAGAAGATCAACGGGCAGATCGGTGCAGCGTCTGCAGTGAAGCGTTGAACAGAAAGCTAAGTTAAAAAGCGAAGTTCTTGATTTACCGGTTGATCTACGTTCTTACGCTCATCTATGGTGATGAGCTTTGGGTCAAGTCCAAAAGAACGAGGTCACGGATACAAGCGGCCAAAATGAGTTTTTCCTGTAGGGTGTCTGGATTCTCCCTTAGAGAGAGAAGCTCAGGCATCCAGGAGGGACTCAGAGTTAAAGCTGAAATGTTAGCTGCATAGATTCATGAAACATTTTAGGTTGAATCACCTGATTTCAGATTTCATTTTATTCATTGAATCTCAGATTATTTGGACTTTTTGAAGCCTGTTTTCTCTCTTTTTCAGGTCCTGACTGCGACTCTGAGTCTTCTGGATGCCAGCGCTTCCATTTAATGCCTCGTTTCGTCAGATTCTTACCGGGTAGGACTCTTTAAAGCCTTTACATGACTGAAATACGAAAGCAGCATCTCAGATTTCTCTGCCGTTTGTGCTGCAGTTCTCCTTTCAGCCACCGGGTGGTGCTATTGTATTGCTGCTGCAGCGGCATTTGTCACAACGGCTCCTGCCATCATGCCATCAAAAAACAATTCCTCTCGCAGCTCTCCCAATTTGAAGAAGCAGCAGACAGACACTTATCCTGCTCTTTTACAAAAGCACAGCAACGGCTAATCTAATGTTTTTGATGTGATCTGTGAGGAAGAACCAGGCTGGCTTCACATTTTTTATACAGTCCAGGTGAAAAGAAATGCACCTGCACTCGTTTCTGCTTTGTTTCATGAATAACAAACTATTGTCTGGCTTTAAAATAAGACGGAAAGTTCTGGGTTTGAATCTCAGCTTGGATTATTTTGCATGTCCTTCTTGTCAGACCACTTTTTTGGTCCATCTCAGGGTGGGAAAGCCTAATGCTAATTTTTAAAAAGATGCATGTCTCTAGATCATATTTCGGGATGGTAGCCCTTCCAAAGTAACAGCTCTTGAAGTTAACACACTGTTCTGATAAACTCTGGTCCGCCTACAAACCTCAGTCTCTGTTCGGTTGAAGTGAACTCTGATGCTGTTTGAATGTGTATGTGAATGACAAGCGGACTGGATACCGCTCCAACAGCAGGAAGTGGAGCATTCTGGGTAAATCGAACCGAAAAAAGCCTGGTGCTAAAAGGAGAAATAGAGAGAAATTCAATAAACCGATAAAATCTGATGCCACTCCATTTTTGTGACATTTTGAGGATGGAAGCCGTGTTCAAGTCTTCTTCAGAGGATTTTCATGTTTCCTTCAGTAGTTCTTGATGCAGCGCCCCCACAGGCGAGGACAGGAACAGGTTTTTCCAATGGTTTGGTTAGTTAAACCAAACTAATTGATATTAATGAAAGTTTAAAGGTCAACCAGCCCTCCCAACATTACCCAAATTTAAGATCTTTAAAATGATTGCAGCACAAATGAAACGTTTGACCCCAGTTTCATTAGTTTTGAAGAAGTCATTCGGGTATAAATAATGTATCATATTCACGTTTTATATGATTCCTGTGTCTGTTTTCTGTTGTTGGGTGATGGTAGACGGCGGGAAGGAGGTTCTGTCCATGCACCAGGTGCTGCTGTACCTCCTGCGCAGCAGCAAGGCGCTGGTTCCGGAGGAGGAGATCGCAGACATGCTGCAGTGGGAGCAGCTGGACTGGCAGAAATACGCAGAGGAGTGCAAAGGCATGATCGTCACCAACCCTGGCATGGTAAGGAGTTCTTCTTCTTCTGTCCTGATCTCTGACCCTGCAGGAAGCAGGTTGTGACATGAAGAACTTCCTCTGTTTTCCTCCACACTCAAAGCTTTTAGTCGGATGACATTCTTACCCGGCCTTTGTTTTCAGAGGATGAGCAGTAACTGTGTCCCTTTGAGGGTGAAGATGTCAGAAAATGTGGAAAATATTCACTCCCTCAAATGTTTTATTGCTTTTATTGATGCTATACATCAACCTGAGATACAAAATGTTTCTTTTTTGACTAAACAAAACTCTTTTATTATCAAAACAAGCTGATTTATACAGATTAGCAGTTGAGTAAAAATATAAAACATAAAAGATATTATTTGGGTAAATATTCACACCTTTCAAGTCTCAGTATTGCTGCTCATCTGGACATTTTCAGTCTTTCTCCATTTTCCTGTTAAAAGTCCAGCTGTCAACATGGATGTAGTTGGATCCATAAATCTGATGTAGCTTCAGAACCTTTTGTTTCCCGCTCCAGTCTAGGTTCTTTTCCCAGTTCAATCCGGGTTGTTTTTCAAATCCGGTCTGGATTCTTTTCCTGGTCTGGTCCAGGTTCTTTTACAGCCGAGTCCGCTGCTTTGATTCCAGATGAATCAAATCTTCTGAACTGTGGTTCTGCTTTCAGCAGCGGTGACCTTTGATCCTGGGATGAAACGTTTGGACGATGAGGGAGTCCGGAGGCGAGTCGGTGCCATCCGCTCCCTCTGACCCCCGAAGCGGCCGACAGGCGGCTTGTGATCCGGGTTCTGGCGCCGGACGGGTTGCCTGTCATTCGCTCCATCATTCTGTGACGGATCGCCTCGTGGTTTAGATTATTTATATCACATCATGCGGCTCGCCGCTGATTGAGCGATGGCTGCCTGGTGGCTAAACATGCTGATACTGTAAAATTATTTTTCTCCTCCCTCTTTCATCCAGGAGCTCAAAACCCTTGAAATTCAGTTCAGTGTTTGATATTCAAGCTGCTCAATTTTGTAATAAAATGCAATATAAATGCTTATTCTGTCAATTAATAAATTTTTATGACAATTAATCACATTAAAAAAAAAATTCCTGAACATTTCTTCATTTACCCACTTATGTAGGAGAAGTTGGTAAGCTTGAAAGTCACTTGATAGATATCAAACTAAAGCAAACTTAATATAAATTTGGCCTGCAACTAATTATTATTTTGTTAATTGATTATTCAATCGAATATTTTTGACGATAAATCATATTTAAATTGCTTTTTTCCTATTTACCCACTTGGGTTGTACAAGTAGGTAACTTTGAAAGTTACTTGGTAGATGTCAAACTAAAGCAGGGTTAGTATAAATTAAAGTCTCTATTTTAGTAATAGATTTTTTGTAAATTATTTGAGTGATTAATCAATTAATCATATTAAAAATTGCACTTTTTCATTTACCCCCTGAGGTGGAAGAAGTAAGTAACTTTGAAAGGCACTTGGTGGATACAAACTAAATTATTTCTGCAACTAATGATTATCAGAATAAAGTGTGCTTAATGTATACTAAGGCTGCAATTAGTGAGTATTTTAGTAATCGATTATTCAGTTGAATATTTGAACGATTAATTGATTTAGTCGCATAAAAAGTGACCCATTCTACAGATTTTTCATTTAAAGCTTTTTTTTTTTATGTACAATATTAGCAATACATTAAAAGACACAAATAAACAAATAATGAAACAGGATTTTGTTTGTAAATTAGCTAAATCCTATTTACAGAAAGAGGATTTTTTTTTTTTTATCATTAATGCAAAATGTTTATATTGTTTGTACAGTTTTTGCTTAATTAATGATATAACTTTTACGTTAATTTGTGTTGTTTTTATCTCCAAAGCGGGAAAAGTTTGAAAACGCTCAAAAAGTTCCTGAATTTTCCTGATGGAAACATGAACGCCGCGTCCTTCCCTCCCTGTTTTTCAGAAACCGAGCTCGGTGCGCATCGACCAGCTGGACAGGGAGCAGTTCAACCCAGACGTCATCACCTTCCCCATCATCGTTCACTTCGGCATCCGGCCCGCTCAGCTCAGCTACGCCGGAGACCCCCAGTAAGATCACACAAAACGCCGCCGAGTCGGGGACGGCAACGTTTTCGCATGCGCCGTCACGGGTCCCGGGTTTCCGTGGGGGCGCCGCGGATTCGCCGAGCGTCTGGCGAATAGTAATGTAACATCCTGGGGGCTCCGGGCGACAGAACTGTACTGTGTTGCTGCATAATTAACAGAAGATGAGATGATGTGAGAGTCAGACAATAAACACACACCCTGTTCACTGAGGCTAAATTTAAACAAACAACAAACAAACTTTAATTAATATTATACAGTTAACAGATAAAGATTAAATTCTTCCACATTTCATCAACTTAGAAATTCAAATTTCAACAGTTTTTTTCAGGATCGTTATGAAGAATATCAGTATTTCCAGACTTTATTAACTAAGTTTCTTTATCTTCTTTTTGTCATTTTTTGCTCCCTTCATTCATGTCTTTATTTTGTTTCCTTCATGTCTTCATTGTGTCTTTCTCTTCTTTGTCCCTTCATTCTCTCCGTTTTCCTCCTCATCTCTTCATTTATGTTAATTGTCCTTCTTTCTTTTTTGTCTGTTTCATCTTCACTTTGTCCCTCCTCTTCCTCTTATTCTTGATTACTTGTCCTACATTTCATCCTTCCTTCTTCTTTATTCTTATTCATTCTTTCTTTCTCCCTTTCTTGCTGCTGTCCTTTTTCTCATCTTCTTCTTTTTCTTGCTTAGTTTTTTCTTTTACTTTAAGTTTCTTCCTTCTTTTTTGCTTGCCTTTCTTAATTTCTTTCTTTCTTCTTTGGTGCTTTCTGTCCTTTCTTTCTGGTCTTTTCGTATTCGCTTATTTTGTTGTTTTTTTCTTTCTTTTCCTTTTTTCTTTCTTCCTTTCTTTTTTCCTTCTTTCTTGCTTTCTTTGCCTTTCCTGTAGTTCCAGTTCATGTTCATGTTTTCACATGCATATAAATATCTAGATTTTTATTTGATTTCTACTGTGTGATTTAAATCAGAAAGATGTACGTTTTACAGAAAACCTGGACTATTAATCTAGTTTTGGATGGTTAAGCTGTTCTGATGGTTGTTTATACTTTAAAAAACAACGGTGGTGGCTGCATCATGCTGTAGGGATCCTCTTCTCTTGAGCATATAAAATGCAAACTGGTTGATAATTGGGAAATAAAATCTGCTAGAGGCTGAGACTGAAGATAATCAACCCTAAACATACAACCAGATGCGCAAACTGTGTTGGAATGGTCTAGTCAAAGCCCAGGCTTGAATATGTTTGAAAATTTGTGGGAAAAGAACGGCACAAAAAGCTAAGAAAGTTTGTTCTACGACCCATTAATCCAGAAACAAATGCACACCGCACTTTCTAGATGTTGATTTCTTAAAAAATAGTGTGAAAATTTAGTATTTTTCTCCTTTCAGTTCATAATTACACCCTAAATTATGTAGGAAAGGTTATTGGAAGGAAAACCTCTGCTTGCTGTGTAGGATAGAGAGAAAAACAAGAGAATAATAATCTGAAAATAACATTTTCCTGATGCTGATGGATTTCTGATCGTAGCTAATGACGCGCGTAGTGTCAATGGCGGCGGCAATCGTAGCCGCAGACACATCAGCAGCAACATTTATTGACACTTCTTCTTCTTCTCCATTTCCCACCCAACGGACACACAAGCTGTGATAGTGTCAGAGGTCAGGGGACATACGTAGAGAAGAAATAAATCAGGATGATGGAAGAGGAGTGAAATCACTGCAGAGAATAAATTAAAAATGACAGAAAAAGGTAAACAGAAGATGAAATCTGCGGCTTCGCTTCAACCTGCTGTCTGTTTTCAACTTGGGCCTCCATTTCTTTCTTTTTGGTATTTTTCTGAATCCATAAAAGCAGCACCTGACACGCGCTGAAAGTGATTCCTGTCACATTCATGCCTGCAGGAGCAGCTGAGTCTTTCCTGAACTGAAGCAGAGAAACTAATCAGCATTCTGCGCTGTGATTGGCCGCTTTATGTCCTGATGACATCTCCAGGCCTCAGTTTGGGACTATTAAATAAAAACTGTTTATCTCGTTTTATCTTTATGTTGATATTCTGCAGTTAGGTGTCAATTTATCGACATTCAGATTATTTTTACTCAGATTTATGTAAAGAAAACCGTGCAATTCACATCCTTTAATATTTTAATAAATGTTTAGCATTTATATTTCAATGTCAAACTGAATATTTTTAAATTTGTGGAATAAATTGAGTCTTAACAAGCCAGTTTTTGATAGACTCCATATAATATAAACTAAAGCTAGCAGCAGCTAATCAAGCTAAGAGCTACTTAAGCTACCAGCCAATAAAGCTAGCAGCTATTTGCATCAATCACTAGTTATGCTAACAATGAGTAGAATGGCCTTTGCTTAAAAATCCTCCAGATTGCATGTCTTTTTATTTCCTTCCACTAAACTTTCCATTGATATTCTTGTCTGCTGGACAACTGTAAAAGACTTCCCCAAACTTAACAGAAATTGCACCACTTACTTCACGTGTCATTAATCTGTCATTAATCTGTTCATGTCTCTAATTTAGTGAAAAAATGTCCGCTGTGCATGTTACCCAGGTTGTTGCTAGGTAACCAAAGACTGAGTGAGTTAGTTGATGCCACCCACTTTGCTTAGCGGACTGAGCAGATCAGTAAAATTATCAATTTTCCTTTAGATTTACTTCCTGTTTGTTATATGGTTATTTTATTGCCTCCTTGTTGCTTGTCTTTATTTCCCTACTGCATTTTTTTCCTTCCACTAAACTTTCCGTTAATGTCTTTTAGCAAAAGCTTTTTATTGCTAAAGCTGTGGAGGGTGTTGGAGACTAAAATACTGTAAAATTAACAGTCTTCCCTTTGATTATGAAGGGCATACACTGCAAAAACACAGAATTTTACCAAATATTTTTGTCTAGATTCTAGTTCAAATATCCTGGTTCACTTAAAATAAGACAAATCTAACTTATAAGTAACTTTTTCAGCAAGATATGAGCTTGTTTTAAGTCAGTAACGCCTGAATATTGATGGGGAAAAAAATTGTTCCCATCAATTGGGAGATTATTTCACTTAAAACATACCATTAGGTACTTTTTTGTCAATATTAAGAAATTACTAACTTCACAAAATCGACATGATACAATAAAAGATTTGTATGTTTATATAAACATCTTGTAAAGTGCATAAAGATAGTATTTATTACATATTACCAACCATTTTTTGATCGACTTAAAACAAGCTTATTTATCTTGCTGAAACAGTTTCTTGAAAGTTTGTTTTGTTTTATATTTGTACCTAAAACTGGACAAAAGTTACTGCTAAGATTTAGTTTTTGCACTTCTATATTAAAAAATTGTTTTTTAATCATCAAACTTAACAGAAATAACTCTACTTTTTGTGTAAATAATCTATGGGCATTTCTATGATTTTGTGAATCAGGCGGTTTGTTCTTCGCCGTGTGGAAGTTTTCAGGGACGGCGATTCAGACCAAAGTGTCTGAAAAGCATTTGAGAACTTGCGGTTCGCAAATGAAAGCTTCCCAGAGAGCCGCGGCGGATCCGCGGAAAGGTCAATGCGGCGGGTTGGGGACCGCCCAGGCTGGACCGACTCTCCTTCCCCTCATTTCTCTCTCCGTCGCTGTGAGCGGCGGCGGCGGTGAGCTGATAATCGGGGCGGTAAAGCCGCCTTAGTCCCTCGCCTCAGCCTCTAATGA
The DNA here is from genome assembly GCA_903067055.1 of Poeciliopsis paucimaculata. Lineage (NCBI taxonomy): Eukaryota > Metazoa > Chordata > Actinopteri > Cyprinodontiformes > Poeciliidae > Poeciliopsis > Poeciliopsis paucimaculata. The sequence continues at coordinate 20,287 of CAEGAD010006344.1, read as the reverse complement.
AGTCCCCGCTAGTAAAGCTCTGAAATTCATCCACTCCTCTCCTCCTTCATCAGTCCAACTGAAACAACACAAAAACTTACCAAGAACTTTGTCTAGTTTCAGTTGAGCTTGGTACACAGTCGTAAACTTTGCCACAGTTTTCATCATTTTATAATTTATTTGTGTGTGTAAACATTTGATAATCTTTATAAAGTCTTATTTCCAGAGAACTAACTTACAAATAACCTTTCAGCAAGAAATAGGAGCTGGATTTAAGTCAATAAGTCCTTAATATTAATGAACAAAGGTGATGGTTTCTCTAGTAGATTGATGCATTTATAACATGACATTCATTTCCTGGTAAAAAAAAATCTCCCATTGAAACAATATTTATTTTCCTGTTAAGTTAAAATGTAACTATTTGTTATTGAATTATGTTTTTATTATACAAAACACTTTGAACTGCCTTGTTGCTCTGCAAAAACACAAAATCTTACCAAGTAAATTTGGTCCAACTTAGTGCAAATATCTGCAAATAAAACTTTTGAACTTGTTTCACGTAAATAATTTGGGTAAAAGTTTTAACACTTGGTAGAAATTTTATAACATGAGAAATTGTCTTTTTTGAAGTGAAATCATCTGCCAGCTGACTTAAAACAAGTTGCTATTTCTATCTAAAAAGTTACTTTTAAGTTCGTTTGTGTACTAATATATTTGCACAAAACTACACCAAAAATACTTTTTGTGTTTTTGCTTTATAAGTACATAGTATTCACAGCGCACTGCAAAAACACAACATTTTAAAAAGTAATCTTGAAACTAACTTACAAGTAACTTTTCAGCAAAGTATAACAGTTCGTTTTTAATAAATAATTTCTTAATATTGATAAAAAGTTGTAGTTCCATTGGCAGATAAATTAATTTATTAGACATTTTTATCATGTTATAAGTGAAATAATGTCAATGAAACTAGTTTTCTGTCATTAATATTAAGAAATTGACTTAAAACAAGCTCCTATATTTGACTGAATAGTTACTTTTAAGTTAGTTTTGTCTCATTCCAAGCAGACTAAGATGTTTGCACCAGAAACTAGGCAACATGTTGTGTTTTTGCAGTGCTCTCTGTCCTCAGTAATCATAAGTGAATAATGGCGGCTAAACGAGGAGAAAGTCTTGTGAATGGGAGCAGAACGGCCGCAGTCGGCCCCTCAGTGCATCAATCAGGGCTCTGATTGAAAAGAGAGAGTGGATGGAGGGCACGGGGGTTCATGTCACCTTGCCGATAACGCCCGTCCTCCTTTCACATGCAAATCACAGCAAAGACAATGGCATTTTATAGAGAAATGAGGCTTGAAACGAGCGTTTGAGACACTTTCTTTTTATCCGCTTGAAAGATAAAACGGAAACAATCGACTCGAACTTCGCAGCCCAACATCAGTTCTTCAGCAGCTGATAGCGGCATTCAGTTGTGTTGGAAAAAAGGCAAAATAAACATGACGGATGATTAAAAAAATTGTTTTCTAATTGCAGGTACCAGAAGCTGTGGAAGAGTTATGTGAAACTGCGCCACCTGCTGGCAAACAGCCCAAAGGTCAAGCAGATCGACAAGCAGAAGCTAACGCAGAGAGAGGTGGGTGGAAAGAAAACTGACAAATTTTATCTTCCTGGAACGGTTTTCATTAAGATAATATATATATACATATATATATATATATATATATTTAGTCAGCTTTTATTTAAAATCTGCTGCATCGTCCTTTGAATTATGAAGCATTTTGTCGCTGCGTCTTTAAATACTAAATGGGTTTCAGAACAGCCATAACACTGATAATCTTCCTACCAAGTGATAAAAATTTTAATCTACCAGAGGAACTAGTACTTTTTTAAATCAATATCAAAGAATTGTTGACCTCCTATGTTGCTGAAAAGTTATTTTTTAAGTTAGTTTTGTCTTATTTCAAAAATATTTTCACTAAAAACTAGACATTATTTCAGTTCAAAGCAAAATACAGAAGCAAATTGTTACATTTTAACTTATAATAAAAGAAAAAAGTCTTGTTCCACTGGCAGATTATTTAACTTTTAGAGAAATATATTATAAGTGCTTCAATCTGCCAGTAGAACTAAAACTTTTCATCCGAATTAAAGAGTTTTTCACTTAAGACAGGCTTCAATTTCTTGCTAAAAAGTTATTTTTTAAGTTAGTTTTGTCTTATTTCAACTAGAGGTAAAAAACTAGACAAAATGTCTTTGTAAGATAAAACCATTGACTACACAAGCTTTCACTTTCTTACTAGATTGTAAAGTTTTTACCCAGAATTTCTATATTATTTTCTTTATTTTTTTCACTTGGAGGTTTTAAAATATTAGCTAACTAAATGTCTGACTCTTTACCTGTTTACTTTTTGTTCTGGAGGCCTGCAAAAACCCGACTCCCTGTTCTGCAGAAGTTGTGCGGCTCCATCTGTGCGGCCATTGTTTTAAGTCAGGCATGAAAAATGCGGAGCCCCTTTTTTTTTGCTGCATAATTGAGATAAATTTGGAGCTGTGAATAAAGCGGCAGTAACTGCCCTCCTGAGCTGGGTGTGAAGGTCAGCCCGCTGTCGGGGGAGCGCGGGCGGAAAAGGTTTGGATTTGGTGAAGTAATGACCATGCAGCCGCAGGGAATCCCTCAGCTGCAGCGCTGCGCGTGTGGCCCCCAGAACCGGCTCCTTCCTGCAGATCCGGGATCCTCCTCCGGATCGTTTGATTCACTCTCAACCAATAACGGGCGGCAACTCTGAGCTCAATTAGTTTGTTTCCCAGGTAGTGCCGCAAAGCTCTCCCAGCTAACAGGCCCTGACAATCCCACTGTCAACCTGCACCAGAGCAATTAGTGAAGCCAAACGCATGCACACTCACGCCGCGGGTCTGCCAGGCTCCACCAGGAGCATTAGCCGTGTCAGCGGCGCGGCGGCTTTGCTGCTTATTTAATGCCTCGGGGAGCACTGCGAGACCAAAGCCTCTGATGGGCATCAGGACACAACCTGTCCGAGGTTTTCACACCAGCTGTGTGACGAGAACCGGCCCTCACACCAAAGCTGCAAACTACCTCCCTCTCACATCGTTAAAGGCAACCTGTTATGCTTCGTTGAGCAGGTTAGAGTGGGTTTATGGGTGATATGAAACATGTTTGTTACGTTTCTTGCACAAAATCCTCCTTAGATATTGAGATTTTAGGGCTGGTTTAGGGCTTCTGGTCATTTTAAATCCATATAAGCTGCAACCCAACGTGAAAATGGCTACAACAGATGCACAGTGTACAACTGTACATCATTAAAAAGCAGAAGTGGAGCCTTCTGCACAACCAACAAGAATGCATGCAGCAAGTGGTTTCCAATAGGGCTGTACACTGCAAAAACACAACTTTTAACAAGTATTTTTAATCTAATTTCTGGTGTAAGTATCTCAGTACACTCGAAATAAGACAAAACTAACTTACAAGTAACTTTTTAGCAAAATATTGGAGCTTGATTTAGGTAAATCATTTCTTAATATTGATGAAAAAATTCTTTCACTTATTTCAATACATGTTTCTCATCTGATAAGTGAAGTAATCTGCCAGTTAATCAGAACTTAATCATAAATATTAAGGATTTATTTCCTTCAAATAAGCTGACATCTCTTGCTGAAATGTTTTTTTATTTCAAGATATTTGCAGCAGAAACTAGAGCAGGAATACTTGAAGATTTTGTGTTCATGCATTGTTATCCTTTACGTCCTTACATTTCCTCCAACTCGCCAGGCTTTCGCTGTAGTCTCTTGAAGTGTTTTCGATGAAGAGTTTTCTAGCTTTCTGGAAAAGTTCGGCTACTTCTACAATCAATTCATTTCAGTTGCTGTCGTGTTTGACACAAAAAAACATTTAGCATCAGCAGGTCTCAAAAAAGCTTGTTCTTATTTCTTCAGCTAATCCATGAAAATACCAAATATGACAGTTTAATTGGTGGAAAAGTTGATTTATTATTAGAAAGTTTATATACTGTTTAATGCAACAAAAAAAAAAATCCAAATTATTCTATGCTCAATCCTCATTTTTTAAAGAAACTTACACTTCAGATGGAGTCTCCCAAATGATACCAACATTATTAATAAAATAGTTTGTAATTACAAAGAAAAACTGAGTATGTTATTTTAAATAAAAAAGCACACTTCCATCCAAAGAAACGTTGAAATTCATCAAACATTTCCTTCAAACATTGAACAATAGAGACGTTGTAAAGTCTTAACTCAAAACTTTTGCGGCAGATTAAGTCTTCCAGTTAATCTAGCGCTTTTTGACGCAGAAAAGTCAAAACCCTCGACGGAAAGTGAGGAGAACATGCAACAGATGTGCGCTCTCCTTTCGTCAGCCATTGATTTTCAGGAAGCATTTGATGTTTGACCTCAGCCTGATCCAAAATATAAACAGTCCTCTCAGCAGAAGGAGATGACGGCAAAAGTCAAATGTGCCGTGACTTTGACCAGCAGAAACAGAGCGCCTGTACCTCCCTGGTTAATTATTTACTTTTCTTGTTTCCCTCAGTTCTCTGACCCCGCTGCAGCCCCTGCATAATAAACTGTTTACATACGATTCACGCTTCTCTGTGATGACTGCTTTCCATATACAGTGGCTGGTTGGCTGTCCACAGGAGGGTTTGCCGTGTGTGGTGGTGCATGCGCGTGGGCGAGCGAGTTTCTTTTTGATGCACAGTTCAAAGTGGGAAGGCATTATTTATTCATGCCTTTGTTGTTCTTATTTCCTCGGCGAGTCAAAAATTCCTGGCATTCCATTTTAGGCAGATCACGGCGAACGCAGAGCGAGTCGATGCTGTCTCTGCTGAATGAAACACACGCGTGAGCACACACATTAAGGAGGCGCAGTCTGTCAATACGGCCTCCATCTTGGTTATGTTATATCCAGGACTGCCTCATATCCGACACAGACATTCTGGTCAGTCTCCTCTGACGTTAAGGTTGGATCCGTGCCCAACCAGCTTTGTGAGATCCTGTTTGAGTTTCAGATGAAATATAAGAGAAACAAGTAGATTTAGGGGGGAGAAAGATTGCTTGAATTCATAGTTTGATGAAAATAAGAACCACTTTCACACTGCAAAAATACACAATCCTACCAAGTATTTCTGTCTAGTTTCTAGTATCAAGCTAGCCTTCTCATTGTAATAGTTGTATGTTAACATTAGCCTGCTAGTTCTAGCATTATGTCAACAAACTAATGTTTACATACTAATTTTAGTAAGTTAACATACTAATACTACCACAAAAAATAGCTTGCTAAATTTTATGATAGTATTAGTATTAACATTAACATTAGCCTGCTCTTTTATGGGGTAGTTAACATTTTGCTTTAGCTTGCTGAAGTTGGTGTTAGTATTTTACCATTTAGCATTAGCCTACTAATGCTAGCATTAGCTGTAGCCCGTCAACATTAGCATTAGCCTGATTTTGGGGTAGTAAGTTAACGCTGTCCTTTAACTTGCTAATGTTTGTTAGTATTTTACCATTTAGCATTAGCCTACTAATGCTAGCATTAGCTTTAGCCTGTCAACATTAGAATTAGCCTGATTTTGGGGTAGTAGGTTGACACTGTCCTTTAGCTTGCTAAAGTTTGTTAGTATTTTACCATTTAGCATTAGCCTACTAACATTTTAACATTAGTTTTAGCCTGTCAACATTAGCATTAGCTTGCTAAGGTAGTATGTTGACATTTTGGTTAGTATCTATGGTGTAACATTAGAACATAATTCTAATTCTTTAGCCTGAAAACTGCTTGGATGTTATAAATCTTCTCAATCTGTCCTGCTTCATGCAGAGCAACAATTTGTGCTCTTGCTAAAACTGTGTTGGTGTAGAGTCGATGGCAGACGTGTTACATCATGATTAAACCTCAACGTTCTGCCATGTTTGTATCTCGTACCATGTAAGGTTGCAGTATGTTGCATGTGGCAGTCTGTCATGGAAACTGAGGTAAAACAAGAGGAGCCTGCGCGGCGACAGGAGAGTGTTTGTGTGGACGGGGAGTCGTCTCTGGAGGTTCAAGCCGATCAATAATTGACTGGCCTGGTTGTTTGGCAGGAAGCTCTTCAGAAGATCCGGCAGAAGAACACGATGCGCCGTGAGGTGACTGTGGAGCTCAGCAGCCAGGGCTTCTGGAAAACCGGCATCCGCTCCGACGTCTGCCAGGTAACATCCAGCAGCAACGCGCTGTCAAACTGCAATGTGTAACGCATTAAAGCTCGGATCTCCGAGGATTTCACCTTTTTAAATAAATGATAGGCAATCAAAGCAGACACCTTTTTAAATCATCCTTTAATCAAAACATAGACGTAGAACCTATGATGATGTCAAAGAATAAAGGCCTCAAAGCTCTGAAGTTGTAACCAGAGTTTGAATTGAGTTTCTGTTCTTAGAATAGTAAAAATAATAAATCGAATAAAAAAGAAATTCAGTGACACATGAAGGCGTTTTGGGACTGAATTAACTATTTCAGTTCCTTCAGATAGGAGTCATTTTTAGTTTCCTACTTGTTGGCTTGTGAAATGTATCCTTTGTTTTTTTAAATTAACTCCCTATTGATTATTGAACATAAAAAACTAAAGCTCTGGTAGATGTTGATGAGTAAACCACCCAAGTTAGATTCATCTTTTTGGCCACTTTTAAAGGTGTTTATACCCATTTGTTTCACGTTGCAGGCATGATTTATTGTATCTTATTGTGCTTTTTAATTTGTAGTTCAAAATTAAATCAAATTTATACTATTGTTGCTGCGTGACACGTAAAATCTAACTGGTATTACAGCTTCAAGTCTTTAGAGGATTTGTCTCTAAATCATATTTTACATCTAGATTTTTAAAAATTCCTTGTTTTTCTTTCCAAACGATCTCAAGCTTGAACTATATTGAACTATGAGCCATTTTAACATTGTAACATGCCTCCAAACTCAAGTCCTGCTAATGATTTGATTGAGAAAAACTCTTAAGATTCTTAAGACTGAATTTTGACAAAGTTGTTCCTCCATTTTCCCACTGTAGTCACAACATGGCACCACTGTGTTAAACAAAGTCAAGTTTATGTGTATCAATTATGTTTCTATGGCATAAAGCCGCAAGGCGATTCAAAGTGCTTTACCTCATAAACACTTAATACTGTAACCAATTATGAAACATATTTTGTCAAAGAAAATAAACATCAAATATGTTGGTCAATGTTCCGATTATTACTAAACTAAAGCAAATCTAGCTCAGTGTTTCAGCTGTTTTGCAGTTTTCTGGAAGTTTGACTCGCTATAGCTTTTTTTGTTTGCAGAAATAAAACTGAAGGAGTTTAATAAAAACACACATTACATGGAGGAACATGGCGGTGGCAGCATCATGTTGTAGAGACAAACTTGGAATCCACTTCCTGTCTCAATCATAGTTGGGGAGTAACTAATTACATTTTTTCATTTACATTTACTTGAGTAACTTTTTTTCAGTACTTTGTGTTTTTTTACGTTGAACTTTTTACTTTTACTTAACTCGTTGTATTATGAAGTATTTGATCTTTTACTCACGTAACTTCTTGGACGGCTACTTTCTACTTTTATTTGAGTAAACGTATGCAAACGTATCACTACTCTTAAGTAGAATTTTTTGATACTTTTCCCACCTCTGGACCCAATAAAGTTAGTAGATAAAATATTTTAACATTATTTGTTTCACATCCAAAAATCAGAGCCTTCTAACTTTTGTTTTGTGTAATTTTGTCCGTTTTGCATGAATGCAGCTTTGATTCTTTTTCTAATTCCACCTGCTGACGTACAGAGTTGCCGATCTGTCTCTGCTAATGAAAAGGTAACTGATGGGAATGAAAGCTGAATTTCAAAGCGAAACAGAAAAAAGGAAAAGCTCTGCGATGCGACGTTGCTTCCAGAACATCCTCGTGTCTGTGGCTCCACTCAGACAGACGCTGTCAGAAACTTTGCCTGTGATCTCTCCTCTATCGCCGCGCCGCATCTCCGTTCGAGTGTCAGAGTCTGTATGAGCAAAGTGGACCCCCGCAGAGCTGCAGCACTTACACCGTTCATCACGCAACGACTCCAACCTGACAGTTTATTTACATGCAGCTGCGCTGCCGCGCGACGTTTCCACCAGCGACAGAAACGAAATGGGGCGGGAATTTATTTTTATCTGCGTCTTTATCTTTATTTCAGGGGAATATTTAGTTCTTTTACGTATATATGACTGTAATTTAGCAAATCTAATGAGGATTGAACTCCATAGCTGCATGTTTTGTTGAGTTCAAACTGGTGCTTAAATCCTTGAAAATCCTTGAATTTCAACTGGGTGATTTCTGTATAAAGTCCTTGGAAGTGTTTGATGTTTTATCTGCGCAGTTTTGTAATAAAGTGCAATCTAACGTTTGATTAGAAGCTTAAATTTGGAAAATGTTTGCAATTTAAACCAGATGTTTTTATACATATTATAAAATTGTGCTTATCACATAAACAAACAAAACCCCGCAGTTGCAAACTTTTTTTTCCCGACATTAGCGGAATATTGACAAAGTTTTGCTCAGATTTTTAAGAAAAACGCAGCAAATAAAATTTCTCATTCTCATTTTGCGAGGTTAAATCTAGCAAAACTTTTCTTTTTTTAGGTCAATTAGTCTTACCAAAATTATTTATATTTGCTAAATTTTCTGTGTATATTGTGTTTAAGTATTTAATATGAGCTGAAATTTGGATTGTTTTGTGGAAATGAAAGTTTTCTCATTCTTAATGGCTCAATTACTGATTAGCTGCATCAAAAAAACACAAATTTGCAGAAATAAAATAAGAAATTAAATTTAAATCACATGTGAATAAGCTTGTACAAGTCATTAAAAATGTAAACAGTTACAGGAGATATATTCATAATTCAGCCATCAGAGGAAACGTCTGGCGTTGGCGCGACAAGCCCCGCCTACCTGGGAGTGGCTACGTACACGGCGTTTTGGGGAAATTGTAGTCCGCCATTTTACAGAAGAGTTCTGGATTCAACACGTTGGACAGAAACTACTTTTGATGAACTGCATGACGTTGCGAGAGCTCTGATGGAAAATCATCATCCTCCAATCACTTTCACTTCCTGTCATCTTCCTTGGTGTTTCCACCAGTAGTAACATTCTGTTTAGTCATGTGACTCATGTGATGCAAAAAAAATTATTTTATTGCAGTTTTAATTAATGCATCCATTTAGATTAGAAAACCACCTCATCCTAACGCAAAAACTTATCAAAAACTTGAGTTTTCTTTTTTCAAAGTTTGAGGGAATTTATTTTGCAACTTCGCCTTATATTTTGAGCTTTACACGTTATTGGAATTGCATATTTTGTGTTGAATTAGTGTTGGTTTTCAGACCAGTCAGGTGTAGATCTTTGCCTTGTTCCTGCTGTAAACATTTATTACTGTTTTAGCAGTAATAAATAATATAGTATTGAATTGAAAAACTTTTTTTTTTTTTTACTTCCTTTGTGTTGTTTTGTCTCCAAAGTGTGCTGGAAAAGTTTGAAAACTTTCTTTAATTTATCGTCCGCTCTGCTATCTCCGGCCTCAGGCGATAACCGGCGGAGGCTCCGCTCTCCGTCTCCGCCCCGGTTACGTCACCGTGCGCGCCGCCGTCGGCCCGCGGCTGATCCTCCCGCTCACGTTCGGCGAGGAATGACAGAAAGTTGTAGCCTCACGAGTCAGACCCCGCTCCCCGCGAGGTCTGCCAGGGAAGAATCCGATCCATAATTGCTGTCCAATTATATTTGCTTCAAGCTGTACCGCCGCGACTAATTGCTTCATGAATAATTTCAGTTGGAGCCGCGGCGCTGCACTCCGAGCACTGCGTGACACGGACGAGCGATGGCCGCTAAAAATGACCCCTAATTTCTTCATTTTGAAAGCTGTCGGGTCTTTACAGGAGCCGCTCTCAGCTACTCCGAGGTTATTTATTTATTTAGTTTTCTTTTTTTAGCTCTAAAAGGGTTTATTTTGATTTACTTTAGTAATCTTTGGGTTTTTTTATTCATCTCCACGTATTTTTCCAGCCTTTATCACATCAGTGTGAAGGCCATCAAGTGTCCAAAACACATTTTAAAACCAGGCCTTTTATCTCCCCTCCTGCAGCAGTGAATAGGCTGTTTGGCAGGGAATGGCCTTCTTTTTCATGTTAAATAAGCAAACTTACTAACTACTCAGAAAAGGCAACAGAATATGACCATGAAATTATTATTATTCTCTAAAGAAACTTCTAATTAATTCTGAAACTTAAAATTGTAAATGTTTTTGTCGTTTTACTTATATTTAGAATAAGTTTAGGACCAATTAGGAGAAAAGGATTAGATGCGCTTGTTTTGTCTCATGTAGAGATGAAAAAACGACCAATATTCTCTTCTTTTATATTTAGATAAACTCTTTTATGATTGCATTTAAAAATAAAAAGATTAAAATTATATAAATATATATAAAAACATTTAATCTGCCCATCTGACATCAAATCAGGCTAAGCTTTTCTTGATTTAACTTTGTAATATTTACAGAAATTATTTGTATTTGCTGTATATAAGCTGTTGAAAGTCAAAGCATTGTTCATAGGAACAATTTAGAAGAACTAAAATGATGATGATACAGATAAAATTTAATGGTGGGAGCCAATTAAAAAACTTTTGTGATAATTGCAGCGTCTGTATTTATTTATCTCAATTACGCCTGGGTGGATCTAGCTCCGCCTTCTAGGCACAGCTCCTCCTCCTCCACTTGGCTCCTTCAAACTAGCCAGCAGCAATTAGCAATCACCTGCTGAGCTCATTATAGAAGCTGTTTCTCAGAGCAACACCGGTAAAAATGTTAAAGGGTTAATAAATGACTTCCTGAAGGCGGAGCTTTTGAAAGAGCAGAAGTTTTTAAAGAGAGAGAGTCCCGATTTCAAGGCGCTAAATCAGAAAATAAGTTATATTTGATATTTGTAGCATTTTTGCTATTTTATTATAAGTAAATTATTTAATAAAAATGTATTGTTATGAAATTAACGATAAAATATTTGATTTATTGTGTTTTAAAATGGCACTATGTACCTTGAAAACGCAATAATTTCCCTTTAAAGGATCAAATTTATGCTTTTTGTGTCTAAGCTGCATGAAAACTGTTGCTGGTCTGATGGGTGAAGGTAAATCAGATCTTTTCCCACCTTGTTAATTACCAGAGTGTCAGTTTTAACAAGCCTTCACTGCACACAAGCTCACACACACGATTTGTCCTCAGTCAGTCATCAGAACAGGTCAGGAGCCGCACACACGACCGGGGCCCTGACTTTGTTTAATTGGCTGCTTAACAAGGCCTGGGGACCGTGTCGGTGTGGCCCCTGTAATGGCCCCGGGGCTGCGTGGCGTCGCCGCTCGCCCACCCCTCCCTCCAGCAGCTCTAATTAAAACAGGCGGCGATCCCTCGCCTCCTGCGCGGTGGCGCCGGGGTTAATGTGTGTACACTCGATGAGCCTCCCCGGTAATGACTCCATAAGATCTCGCCCCGCCGCTCCTCTTCCTCTCCTCCTCGGCTACTTTTCCCTCCACTTTGTTGAAACTTTTTTGCTTTCATGTGAGGGTCAGGAAGGGCTGTCAGTGTTTGCTCAAAGCTGAGCGTGTCAGGCTGTCAGCGAGAGCTTCGATTCCACCGCTGTCCTGTCCAAATGTGAATTTCCCTTCCCGTCCTCTTGTCATTTCTTCTCACACTCCAGCAATTGGCTTTTTGATTATTTCATCTCTCTGTTGCAGAGCCCCTCTTAATAAATAATGGCCGGCTGATTGATTTCTCCCCTCGCTCGCTCTCTTCACTCTCCTTTCATATGAGACATGATCTCACCTGGGTGTTTTTCTCCCCCGTTTCTGTCGTCCCGCAGCACGCCATGATGCTCCCGGTTCTCACCCATCACATCCGATACCACCAGTGCCTGATGCACCTGGACAAGCTAATCGGCTACGTCTTCAAGGACCGCTGCCTCCTGCAGGTGAGGCGCAACTCTGTCAGTCACTGCTGCATTATTTAAAGCTCTCCTATAATTAGGGATGTACCGATATGAACATTTTGACCAATGTGTATTTCTCTACCTTTTTGACATCTTTGGAAATAAAAACAACCAGAAACAATGTTGTTTCTGTATCAGCGGGGCTGGTACCAATATGTTCAAAATATTACTAATATTACTGATATCAATGTTGTTACATTAGGCATCTCTACTTAGTATACTTCCTTGAACTGATTAGGATAGCATTATGGGCTAAACTTATTACATTTTTCAGTCTGGTCAATTCCTTACAGAATGAGCTGTTTAAGGGTCTCTGTCACTGTAAATCCAAGGAAGCTGCTGCTGGCCACGCCCCTCAATTCAACGTTTACATTCACATATGAAAATGGCTGCAAACAGATGAGCAATCATGCAAACGTACTTTGAAAAGCAGAAGTGGAGCCTCCTACACAGCCAACAAGAATGCAGTAAGTGGTTCCTGGATGGCAGGTCAACAACAATACCCTTGTCTGCTTCCAGCAGCCATTGTACAGAGCATTCAGCAGTAAAACCAGCTGACCAAACGGGCTGGAACGCAGCTGAGCTTGTTTGTTGAATCACAATGCGCTGTTACCAGTCTGGAGGTTTTTGAAACGGCTCATTTTCTAGACACCAACACTCATTAACTTATTGCCAAAAACTGTCAGGTTGCTGTTGTCTTTCTTTGTTTCTTTTTTTAAACACATGGGTTGGTTTTAGAATCAGTTGAGACTAAAATGGAAGTACAAAAATGCTCATAAAGCGGTAAAACTAGCTGCCCAAATGTGCTGGAACTCTGCTGGGGTTGCTAGGTAACGAGAAAGTGCCTTCTGATTTGTGCCGGTACCATCCAAAGGTTTTTGGAACATTTTTCAGACACCAATAAACATGAACTTGCTGCCAAAAAGCTGCTAGTTTTTAATATAAAGCCTTTGGGCTTTTTTAAAGCAGTAGAAACCCAAGTTGAAGCGTGTAATTTTTGCATAAAAGATCCTCTTTAACGTAGTGCTACTATTACTTGCGTACAACTTTTGGCGTACTCGACCCACTCTGCTGATCACTAACATGATAAATAAGGCCTTTTGGGAGGAAAAATCTAGAAACCAGGCTTGTGCTGGAGCTTGTTATGAGGAGCGTTCCCTCATTACTGCAGCTTCTGCAGGGATTGTCGAGGAGGAAACGGGGTTTCAGGAGTCAGCTGGGCGAACACACACCGACACCGACTCACTGTGACTGGCCTGAGTTTGTTTCCCGGCTCCCTGACTAGCAGTGACAGTAGTCAGGAGGACAACAACAAGCCCTCCTCCATAATGCCAGCTCTCCCCTGTCAGGTGTGTGTACACACACACCAGCCCGGCTCACCTCTCCCCGGCTGCCTGCAGGAGTATTGAAGAGCTGTCATAAGCTGATACATTAGAAATCAATGTGTTGTAGGTTGTACATAGTTAAAGAGGGGGAAGGATGCAATAGGACTCGCTCCGGGCTCACTACTTCTCCGGCCGCATCGATCAGCGATCGGCTTCTTTGTCGTTGGCATAACGACGACCTGTCTCTTACGAGTGCTGGAAAGGAAACAACGTTGTCCTCTTTTATAAATGAGTCCCCGCCTCCCTTGGTTCTCATTCAGCCAAATAGAAACTAAGAAGCGATCATTTGGACACAGCAGCTCGCATCGCGGCCTCTGTGCGATGTGAGCTGCCACTTTCTATCACAATGATATCCACAGAGGTGTTAATACCGGCTCACCGGTGTTTGTTTTGTTTGTGTGTGTTGGCTTGTCAGAAATTCACCTGAAGCTGCGGCTGAAATGACCCGAAGAGAGAACCATGATCAACACACACACTGCTGCACACGGCAGAAGCCAGCCTGCTCAGATTACTATTATTATTATTATTACTGTAATAAACTCTCATTTAATTATCATTATAAAACTGGTATTACCTGTTAAATTATTAGAAAAATATTATTAAAAATACTAACATTAAATTTATTGTAAAAATCATGCAAAATATCTTAAAATACTATTAGATATAAAAATAAAATTATTAAACAAATGTATATGTTGAATAATTTCTAATAATCAAATTATTTTTATAAACACAATGCAAAAATATTCTTGAAAATATTAAAGTAATAATAATAATAATACTAATATCCTGTAATAATTTATGTATTATATATAAAATAATAATAAAAACAATAATATTTTTATTATCAATATTAGTACTAATATTAGTAATGTTTTTATTAATATTAGTATAATATGATTGTTTTCTTATTAATATTATAAATATAGCTTTAAATTATAAAAATCTAAAAACAAAAAATACATTAAAAAATTACAAAAATTACATTTTAAAAAAATTATCAAAATAATATGAAAATATTAATAGGATAAAGTAGTGCTGTAATTTGCAGGCAGCTCACATAAGCTGCTTTTGGGAGGTAAAAAAATAAATTTCACATCATTTCAAAAGGCTAATAAACTGATTCCTAAACAAAAACGAAGGACATTACGTCTATAACTTAGTATGTTTTTATAAATGCACCATATAGTTCTAGTTTTCTCCATTAATTACAGTTTTTACTTATTCCAAAAAAAAATGATTTTAGTTTTTATGTAGTTAGTTTTAGCTAACTATGTTAGCCTTTGTGCTTTTAGCTCTATGCTTCTTTTGGCTTGGATGAGGCAAGTTTGGTTCATTATGACCTAGAATAACTTTCCCTGCAGTGTGAAGCAGGAATCTGCACTTCTTGTCCTTGGAGAGAAACCTTTTGGTCTGACTCGGTCCAGTCGCTCTTTACTTCCACGTAAACACAGAGGGAATGTTCGAGGTGCTGATGAAAGGCAGCAGAGAGGCTTCACTGCTGCAGGCCTCACTTCCAGGGATGAATAAAGGGAAGGGGTCACAAGGTCGCCAGAGAAGCAGGAGTCAAAGACAGTTGGGGAAAGAAGATGTTGTCTTTTTCCCAGTGGAAAAGAAATGGAAAAGCAGAAATGTGGATTTGTTTCCCAGGAGATTGAGGTGTGAGGAAGTGGTTTCTCAATAAAGAACCAAATATTTATCAAACACAAATGATTCTTATGCAATAGAAACAAACCTACCGTCTGGATAGATTCAGACGGAGCGGTGGCGGCGCTCGCTCCCAGTCGAGTCAGGTTTCACATCCTCCATCACTTCTCATTTAGCTCCACTCTGAGGGGCCGACCGCCTTTAATGAGATGGATGTTTTTCACTGACAGTCTACTCATTAAACACGAGGGAATCTAGTACCACTCTTTGATTGCATTACAAATGAATTGTGGTTTGATACGAGGGCTTGTGTGCTTGGAATTAATCTGCCTCCAATGGGCTATAATGTGCGGGTGGAAACCTTTCAAACTACTGCTGAATTCCTCCTGAAAACCCTGAAAAGGTGTAAAAGTATTACCTTAAATTCTGCCTTTCAGTCACCAGAAGCCCGACAAGTTGCTGTGCTGAGAAACGGATAAATCTTGCACCATACGTTACGGGAAACCATGATTGTGTAATCGAAATGCAATAGAACACACTGATGTTTGAAGGTTTTTATTGAACATGTTTTCATACTAAAAATATCCAGGACTACCCTGTCGTATTGATACACATATGTACTTTATTTCCAAATATAAACTCTCTTAATTTAAAAATTCTCAACATAAATGTCTTGAAAAAACTCTTTTACATCCACAAGAGCCCAGATAATGTAATCCAATAAAATATATGGTCCACAACAAGTCTTACATCAACAAGCCAACATAATTTAACGGTGAAAATCTTTGAAATGTTCAAGGTTTTCTCAACAATTTCTGAGATCCAGCTCAAAATTTTAGCATTTTTTTAATAATTTTTTTTTATTTTTCAAACTCAGAAATTTTGAACATTCCAAGCCAACAGAAGCATAGAGCTAAAAGCACAAAGGCTAACAGAGTTAGCTAAAACTAACTACATAAAAACTAAAATCATTTTTGTTTTTTCTAGAAAATTTTTGAGAGTTCTCAAAATTTGGGAATTTTTCTGGCAAATTTCCACATTTCAATCTCAGAAATTGTAATTTTTCTGGCAAATTTAAGATTTCAATCTAAAAATTTTGTTTTTGGTGAAAATGAACTTTTTTGTTTGTTTTCTGTGTTGTTTTAATCTGCAATGGCTCTAATGCAGCGTTGCTGTGAAAAAAACGTTTTCACTCTTCCATTCCGGGGGAAAACCCGTCGGCTTGGCGGGTTCTGTCCAGAATCAATCCATGTCATCTGCAGATTCTCTCTAATGCCGAATAAAAGCTTACCTGTGCATCAAGGAGCTGTTATATAATCACTATAACACACCGGCTGTCTCTGGGCTCATTTACCTCTTCGGGAATCAATACACCTGATGAAGAAGAGAATAACCCAACGATCCTGCAGTGAAATTGCAGCCTGGCAGAGTTGGAGCACTCGAAGATTCCCTCCGCCCGGCTGCAGAGCAGCAACACCTCTTTGAAGCTCCTCTTCTGAGAGCCTCCCTGTTAAACATTTAACATTTAAAGCTGGGGAGGGCTGTGGGCTTCTGGAGCTGGAGAGGCACGCATTCATCTCCGAATCCCTCACATCCACCCAACCATCATAATCCCACCCAACCCCTGTTGCTCTACTGCCATTCTTCACTTTTGACCCATGCTGACAGAACGAGAGGCATCGCAGAGGTCCTCAATTATTTAAGCGTACAAGTCCTCGGCCTGCGCTCTGATGCTGCATGCTTTTGTTTGTGAGCCCCATGTATGTGTGCTCTGTGTGCCGCGGCATTTTGTTTGTTTTCTGATCTGTCTGCTGGCATGTGGTAGAAGTGTCCCTCTGTTTGAAGTGCAGCTGCCCTCAATGCCGCTGCCAGCTTTTATTATCTGCTCAAGTGTACGAGCTTCTATCGCGTGGATGTTAATAAACTCCAGTGATTCATTGCAAGTTGAGTTAATTAATTAGTTGTCAATCATGTTGTTTTCACACCTGATTGTCTGGTAGACTTGGTTCATTTTGGGATCAAAACTGCAACGTTTGTTGCATTTTCAGCTGCTGTGGTTCTTTTTCTCTCTGCACTATGTCCAATGTATCAAACACTTTGAAAAACCTGTCCCCCTCCTCGCCTGTGGGGGCGCTACAGCAAGAACCTCTGAAGGAAACAACACAAAAACCTCTGAAGACACTCAGAGAAAAGTAAACGAAAATGGAGTGGCATCAGATTTTAGCAGTTGTAAGATGTTTCTTTTGTCTTTGGTAAAATACACAAGCCATTTCTCTTAGACCTTTCCATTTGTTTTGGTTGAGTTTACCCAGAATGCACTGCACTATAGGCCACTTCCTGCTTTTGGAGAGGTTTCCTGTCCGTTTGGCGTTCATTTAGTCATCGTCATAAAATGTAATTTATTTTTTTTACCAAAAGTTGATTTATATTTTTTATGTGTCATACACTTTGGTGCACTTTTAAAAATGGCAAATAAATAAACTTGACATTGAAATTTAGGCACACAAAAAAAAAACTTGGGTCATTATTTTAGAAAAGTGACAATTTGAATTCGACTTGCCAGAGTTCACTTCTTCCAAACAGAGACGCAGGTTTTTGGTGGACAAGATTTTGACTTTCTAACCAAACAAACCAGAGTTAAATTAAAAGTGGACTAAACGTCGAGCAGCGACGATAAACAGCCGAAACAACGAGTTTGTTTGGTTGTTTGATGGTTGGTGAGTCGAAACCCCAATCTTCTCTTTCAGATCCAAAGTCTAATAATAACTTCACAAACCAAAGTCGGGCTGATTTGCTTCTGTGTTATATAAAATAACATTTTACTCTGTAAATAAAGTGAGGTTTGCCTTGAACTTTCTGTGTGAAGTAAAGTTCTCCTGCTGGTTTCTGAGAACAGAGTTTTTTCCTGTTTTTGCTGCAGGCGTTCGAGCAGCTGCTGATCACTAGACTTAAATCACCACCACTTCATAAGCAGGCATTACGTGCACAGGCATATTTGCCAATATCAATCAGCTACAAATCTAACATTGTTGTTAGTTGCACGGTTGAAACAGCAGCTGGTTTGTTTACCCTGCTCTGAACTTGAGGCGGTGCAGTAGGCAGTCACTGACACGTCTGGTATCGCACAATGGGAGAGTGGAGATTGAAAGATGTAACTTTAAGTGTAAAACTTTTAACACTGGGCTGGAAATTGGTAGATTTCTGCTTGTGTCACGTCAGACTTGGTTCACAAAAAGAAAAACACAAACGCTTTTAAATTTGTCATTTCTCTGTTTAAACGCTACAAAGCTGAAGGCCTCTTGAGTAACTATAAATATTGAAAGCTCTCTGTTAGAGTTTTACATATATATCTCATTGGAGCCTGAAATTGATTTGAAGTTGGCTGAAAGGAGACAAGCATTTTGAAACGCAAGCCCAGGGGGGGAAAGAAGTCTGAGTTTCTTCTATTTTCTCTTTTTTGGGGGATGAGATTAACATTCTCCTAATGTAAGATTGATAAAGGCCCGACATATCCTTCTGAGTCCTATCTTTCTCCTTTTTCTTTCCCCCTCGGCGTGTTTGAGATATTCCGCAACGGCAAGTCTTTCTAGGCACAGCAGTTTTTTTCCCCCACCTTCTTCCTCAAACAAAGCTGAAAATTGACTCGTGTGTTACCCTCAGGGATATATTACCTGAAATTCCAGCATTTTTACTGGCTTACGAAAATGTAAGCCATTACTTTTCAGACAAACAGCTTCCGATATTACAAAGAAGAAGCTCTCGCTCCTCATTTCCTTGGAACAGTTGCTGACCCATCATTGCTTGCTCTCTTTGGTACGGCACAAAAGTCCTAGTGTAAGCATTAAATCTAGTTAAAGAAAAGTACAAGTGAAAGACATACAGAACTGTGAAGTAACTACATGTTAGGCCTAGAAGTGTTGGCTTGCTAATTGTTCTGTGAAGTGATGAGTTAAGAGATTTCTGCAGGTGGGAAGAGAATAATCTGTTGGCATTTGATGACTTACGTAAGCGTCATGTAGACACAAATTAAAATTTCAGCAGTGTTTCTACTGTCTGGAAAGCAGTTTATTTTTGTTTGTTTTTTTTTTTTTAAATAACAATTTGCAAAGTTACCATAAAATTTACTTTTAATCATCTATGTCATGGATTCTTGACATTATTGCTTGAAAAACATTTCTACAGTGTTTGGGTGTTTGATAATTTATTAGGATTTGATTACTTTATGGTTCTATCCATTCATTTATTCATCCATCTGTTAGTCGTCTCTCCATTCATTTGCCAATCTGTTCATCCTGATCCAGTTTTTGACAGGTTTAATATTTAACGTCTGTCGAAATATAGCAGTTTATTTATTTAACTACAGTTCACAATAAACAAATCTATTAAATTTATCAAGCCGGGTTATTTCAAAGCATAATAAACTTTTTCATTTGCACTTTGTAAATAGACTCAGAGAAAATGTACGGAGTTTTTATATTGAAACTAATTATTTTTATGTCTGACTAGAGATGAGAATTGATGCATCAAATTCTACTCAATTGAAAAATACTTTGATGCCACAGAGATATTAAATGATAAATAAATTATAAATTGTAGGGAAATTCTGTGCAATCTGCAACAAAAAGTGGTCAGACCAAATTATCATCCTTTGAACTTCTCAATTTCATAACCCCAAATGACTTTTCAAACCACTATATTTTTTATTTTAATACCTAGTACTTAGTAAAACAGAAGATTTCCCAGCTTTGAGCCTTGGGGCTTCCTTACCCCATCAGTTATCTTTTGATATCTTGAGAAAATATCTAGAGAAATCACTGAAATTTATATTTTCATGCTTATAATTGACTACATCTTGCATACATTAAGCATTAGTATACTGCAAAACTATTTGTTACACTGCTTACTTTTTTATTTAGCAGTTGTGGAGGTTTGAATGTTGATGCTTTAGAGCAGGGGTGCTCATACTTTTTGAGACCAAGATCTACTTTTTCTCTCACCAGCCGGCTGAGATCTACCTCATGAGACAAAGACATAAAAATTGTAAATTAAACTCTATTGACTTATTTTATATGCGAATATACATCAGTTATAGGAGAAATAATAAAGTGATAGAAAACCTGATGCAGTTGCTTCCTCTGTGAGATTCTGACACTGGGAGCAGGTTACTGGTTTCTCAGTCAGAAGCTGGTTGCAAACCTGAGGCCAGCAGTTCTG
>CAEGAD010006338.1:0-35852 GCA_903067055.1 Poeciliopsis paucimaculata | reverse complement strand
CTGCTCTGCATCCCCAGAACCAGAACCAAACGAGGAGAAGCAGCGTTCAGCATCTATGCACCACAAATTTGGAACAAACTTCCAGAAAACTGTAAAACAGCAGAAACACTGAGTTCCTTCAAATCACAACTAAAAACCCGCCTGTTTAGAGTTGGATTTGAAACGTAATCAATTAAAAATTTAATGATGGAACTTGACTTAATCTAATGTTTTGATTGTTGATTCTATGTTGCACGACTTGAATACTCTGTCACAATGAAGGGTGGAAATCATTGTTACACTCAATTTCCATTTCATTTCATACATTTTCTTATTGTTTTTATTCATTTAATATACATTTTATTGTTAATTCATTGCATAGAACAAAAGGCAGGGAAGTGAGAAACATAATAAAACACAAATATATGAAAACCAACAATCGATAAACAAATGTACAATAAGTTGGTAAAATGCAGAAAGCTATCTTTTAACAGCTTAATGCAGAAACCTGTACAGTAGTCTGGTTGTTGTGCATTTCATGTTAACTTTCAAAAAGTTCACAAAGAGGATGTGAGGAGTCTCATGGTTCAGTGCTCTGTACTTTCTCACTATATTCTGCAGGGCCATCTAGGTTCAGTTGTTTACCTACTGCAACTGATTCTGGTCTCTTAGGAAAAAGATGGCACAGCTGGATTTTTAAAAAAGTCTAGAATTAAAAGCAAAGTAAGAGAAAAAAATTATCAAAATGACAACATGAACCTGCAGGATTACTTGAGTACATTTTAGAGTACTTTTACTCAAGTACAAGTAAAATGTAACCGTCTAAAAGAGTGAAAAGTATTTGGTAACAAATCTACTCAAGTACTGAGTAACTAATCAAATTATTAATCACTAACAGTGAACCTCTGATTTTACTCTTTATAGGTACATGTTTCAGTAAAATGAAGATTGTTGAACTACAGACAACATGTCTCTGAAATTCCAAGCAAAAACTTAGAATTTATTTTCAGAAAATGAGAAAAGGTCAAAAATAATTTAAAAAAAAGATGCACTGCTTTCAGACCTTGAATAATGCAAAAAAAAAAAAAAAAACAAGTTTAGATTCATTTAGAAACAACAAAACGAATGTTTTAAGAGTTCAGAAATCGATATTTGGTGGAATAACCAGGAGGTTTTTAATGGGGTTCAGTGCAGAGATCTGCACTGAACCCTGCACTGATCTGCACTGATCTCTTAATAACTACATACAGGTCTGGAAAAAATTAACAGTTTTAGTTGGACAAAAGTATTAAATTTCTTATGTGAATGTATGTAAATAAGCAGTGACGTTTAGAAAAATGCACCAACGAATAACTTCTCTTGCTCCTTAGCCCTGCTTGGGGCTGAGGCCCCCTTAAGGTCAGATCCTAGAATCGCCCCTGATCACTAATATTTAAAAATTACACAATGAGACGGATCAAAATATAAAGTTAGGTGGAAATGTTGGTATTTCAAAATACCAACATTTTTCTTTAAAATTGTCATCTTAAGGAAGAAAATGACAATAATTCATATAAGTAGCAAAAAATAACAAAATCAGGCAAAAGAAAATGTTCCCAAATCAGTTTCTTAACAAATAACTGATGAAACTTTAAGGAAAACTGCAGAAGTGTGTCTGTCTGGTGAATTTGTTTGTTTTTTATTCAGTGGGTAGAGAATCCAGAATTTTACTCAAGTAAACGTACCAATTACTCCCACTTAAAGCATAGTAGAAATAGGCCTACCCCTAAAAGTAAATTTTTTCAAAAAAGTTAAGTAAATGTAACACCCAACTGTGCTTTTACCTAAATATAATGTTTGACTTTCTCCAAGATAATATATAATCAAAATATGTCTCCATCTTCTTCATTTGATCCTTTTTTGCAACTAATAACTGCCAGCTGTGTGTGTGTGTGTGTGGGGGTGTGTGTGTGTGTGTGTGTTAGCAGGACAGCGTGCTTTGTGTGAGATAAATGTCCTGCCTCTGTGTGAAAGGGAGTGCCATTGGTGGGGACAGGGGAAGAGGGCAAAAGATAACACCTCTTTCTCAAGCTGATCCCAGAGCAGCGCCAAACCTCAACGCGTCTCCGCATCAAACCCGCGCAGATCCAAAACTGTGCCCTCCTCGAATGGATTCACGCCCCTTAGCGCAGCGATATCGGGTTTCCATATGGCTTAGGGTTAGGGTATTATAATGAACTAAAACTAGCAAAAAATTGAGAAAACATTTTTGTTTACTGAAATAAATACAAATGGTAATTCATGAGGCAAAAATATAACTAATTGGAACTGCATCCCACGTTTATTTAACTAAAACATACTCATTTTATCGCTATAACGCCCTTTGTTTTTGTGTTTTCCACCACCCAAGCTCTTTACGTCATCTGTCGGTAATTTACGGCACTCCATACTCTCCTAGCGGCACTTAAACTAGTCCGCTAAAATGGCCAAATCTGGGATAAAACGCCACCGTCAGTTGGTTGTTCAATAATAACTAAATACAGTTTTAGAAAATTACACCTTCTGTTGAGTATTTATTACCCAATCATAAATATCTTTCAACGTTTTTTAATTCTGCCCCTAAAAATTAACCAAACTATATAAAAAGTATAACTTTAACTAACAATATTTAACAAAGCATTATGAAAACTAGCAAGCACACTCTAAAAATTAAAACTAACTCAGTCAGTCACAAAAACTAAACTATAATAAAAAAAAGAACAACCCAAGAATTGATGTCACACGTGCAAAGAAACGGAGACAAAGCCTGATAACTAAACTCAAACTCTTCACAAAACCCACTGGCATCCATTCATTTACAGCCAGGGAGCTAATTGGACAGTACATCAATCAGGAATGCATGTCCCACATAAAGCATTTCCAACATTTACCAAAGGACCTTCGGCTAATGTTTGCTTAGCAAACATTAGCTATTGTCTATTTGTCCGATGTAATGGAGAAATGAGCCTAACTTTTGACCTCACGTGAGCTATTTCAAACCTATCTGAAGGGAAACAAGACAAAGTTAGCTTTGCAACGGAAAACTGTGAAAAAAAAAGTAGCAGAGGGGGAAAGATGATGGCTTGGTGGGTTTCTTAGTATTACAGTAAATAACACTGAAGTCAGCAGATTCTTTTCTGGTGTTAAATCAACAGAATAATTTTGTCAGTGCTGTGAAAAAGAAGTTGAATCTCAAAGCAGTAAGATGAAAATTAACACTAAAGTCTTCTGTGCAACAAATAATCTTCATAATAATGAAGATTTTAGTCAAAATTAAAATGTTAAAACTTATAAAAGTCATTCTGGGGGTTAGAACATCTCAGGTACACTGCAAAAACACAAATCTTACCAAGTATTTTTGGTCTAGTTTGAAAACCCATTCAGTAGGGCTGAATTAAATCGATTCTGCAAAGAAACGTGGACCAGAATTTTTTCATTGCGACACAAAAGAGTAATTTTCAGCTGTCATAACTGAAACCCAACATCTAGTCAACTGGAAAACACAAAAATTTACAAAGTAATGTCTAATTACGAGTGTAATTCTCTCAAATTAAGACAAACCTAACAGCAAAAATATGAGCTTACTTTGAGTCAATAATTCCTTAATATACATCAGACCAATTTCTAATGCGGGAAACTTTTGTCATTTTTATGTTTGGTAGTTATTTACAGAAAAGAAATAGTAATAGGTGGTGCGTCAGGAATTAACATCCTGAATAAAACGTGTGCTAACATTTTTGGTGTAGTTTTTAGTGAAATATCTTAGCCCACTTTAATTGAAACAAAACTAACATATAAGTAACTTTTCAACAAGATATAGGAGCTTCTTGTAATTCAATAATTCCTTAATATTGATGAAAAATGTGCTAATTCACCTGTAAAATGAAAAAAAACAATGTTTTATCAAGTGAAATAATCTGCCAGCGGAACTCAAACTGGGTTGCTAGGAGACGGACTGGGCTTGGCAGGTGTTGCTAGGTAACGGCGAAATGCCAGTTGACTGTCAAATAAGTGACATTAATCTGTCAGTGGATCTAGAACGTTTTCACACCAAAAAAAGCGTTTAAAAACTCAGTATTCATTTTATTATTTTTATCGACTTTCGTCTCCAAACCATCCAACAACCTTAGGAATAACATCCATAATCGAGAAATATAAATCCATTTCTGACAGTGAGATGCTTATTTGGAGGAGCAACATGCACACACCAGCAATTACCGTTTCCAAAAAAAGGCAGTTTTTATTGCAGTTTTCAGTAATGCGATGATTTCCAGCTTCCAATCACACGGCACTAGATTGAAATGTTGATGGAGGAAAAATAACAGCATCCTCCATTTTTACTGAACATGTTGTTAAATATGTGTAAAAAGCTTAAAATAAATTCATATCTTACTGCAGTAGCAAAATCCAACACTGGATTTGATCACAATTATTCAGTGGGGAAAGATTATGTTAAATTTGTTTGTGTTTAAATCACAACTTCCAGGTTTTGAGAGTTTTGTTTCTAGTGAAAATACCTTAGTACTCTTGAAATTAGACAAAACTAACTTACAAGTAACTGCTCAGTAAAATATAGGAGCTTTTTATGTCAATAATTGCTTGATATTGATGAAAAATGTACAGTATGTTTAAGTTCCAGAGCATTTTCCGCATATATTTATCAACTTTAAGGAATTATTGACTTAGAAAGCTCTTATTTAGCTGAAAATTTACTTTTAAGTTAGTTTTGAGTTATTTCAAATGTACTAGAAAAAAAACAGGATAAATATAAAGATAAACAACTGAGATTCACTGTTAACCGTGATGGAGCATCTTTGTGTAATCACTGAATTTTTGAATTAAATGTTTCAAAGCATTTGCTACTTCAGTGAAATTTGACTTTATTTTCACCTTTTTTCTACCAGGTCTTACAAATAAGTACGGAGGGCATCAGGAAAGTAGTCGGGAAACGAAAACAAAGGGAACAAAGGCACACAGACACGTGGCAGATTCACTAGTTCTTATCTACTCAAACTATTTCATCAAGCGGGTAAAAAAACACAAAGAAAACATTCATCCTGCATAGACCCAAAGCATTTTGTCTTTTTATGCAACAGGTTTACCGAGGCAGACTCTCATGTCATCCCTAAAATCAGCATCCAATTGGATTATTACATACTTTCTCTGTTACATTTTAAATAATCTTCACCATAGCTCACTGTAAACAGCCTCAGCTCTGACAATAATGTACTTAACTATGGTAAAATGCTGATTTTATATCCTAAAATGTTACAAGAGCTGAGCCAGTCTGCCTATTAGGCAACAGAGAGAAAACACAGACGGACTGATAAAGACACTCAACGGATGGGGACGCACGGTGATGACGGACGGTGATGTGGGACTTTATCTGCGTGAAGCGGCTCTGAAATGCAGTGGAGATGAAGACGGAGGCAGTACAGCAGCTATTTCTGCATCCATGTTGGAAAAGTTCAGGACATGCAGGATCCTCCTTCACTTAAGTTTGATTCAGGAGAGAGAGAGAGAGAGACGGGCACAGAGCGTAAAGGTCAAGGGTCAGATGAAAGCGCACATCAGTGAGGTGCGACGGCGCGCCACGGCCCGAAAGAAAAGAGTAGATTTCTGACAAAAAACTCAAGAAGTTTGAGATTAATCGCTGACATTTTCTAGAAAAAAAGAAAAGAAAAAAATGTGAGCTCCAAAAAAACTTAGGTTTAGATTAGGTGAGAAAAAAAGTCACAAATTTTGAGATTAATCACAGAATTTAAAAAAAAAACTGAGCTGGAAAAGTTGAAAATTTGTGAGAGAAAAAGTCAGATATGTATAAAATTCTGAAACTCGTCTCTTGGATTTTATTTTTTTTAGTCTCAAAAGTCCAAAATTGACAACTTTTCAAATTCAGAAATGTTCATGTTTTTTCAATAAAATTTCTGACATTCATCTCAAAATAACTGCGATTTTTTTTGGAGAATTTTCTACTTTTAAACTCAGAAAGTTCCACATTTTTTCTGCAATATTTTTGAGATTTATCTGAAATTAAGCTGAATTTCTTTTACTTTTGCAGCTCAGAAATTTACTTGATTTTCCTAACAAAATGTCTGAGATTAATCTCAAAATTTCTGAGGTTTTTTTTTTTTTTTTTGCAAAATTTTGAATTTTTCTCTGTTCAAGAAAATTTCAGAAATGTATCTCAAAATGTATGAGTTTTTCCTCTCACAAATTTTCAACTTTTGGAGCTCTGGAATCTCCTTGTCTTATCCAGAATATTTCTGACATTAATCTCAGAATTTTTTTCTCGTAAACGTTTGACTTTTCAAACTCAGAAACTTGAAAGATTCTTCTGGAAAATTTGTAAGATTAATCTCAAAATTGAAAAAAAAAAAATCTTGCCAATTTTTTACTTTTGGAACTTAGAATTTTTCTTGTCTTTTTTTTTCCAGATTCATCTCAAAATATCAGAGTTTTTATTTGCAGATATGTACTCTCTTTTTGTACCTATGGAGGCCCTAACAGGCCATCGCAGTGAGGAGCAGTCACTTGGTTTAACAGCTGAATTGTCTGTTTTTCCAGTGCGTCTTTGGCGCCCCCTAGCTGGGAGACAGAGCAGGGCTGTTCTCTGTGCTGATGTTGACCAGACATTCACTTGATTTGAAGCTAGCCAGAGATTTGGTGCTTGGAAGAGAAGCCAAAGACCCACACAGGCCCATCATGGAGGGGGTGTAGTCCTTTCCTGCAGGGGGAACAAAGCAGCCATTTTAAATCTTTAGGGTAAATAATCATTCAGAGTTTTAAAAGTAAACATTTCAGTGGCTGCAGCGCCACCTGTGCACCAGGTTCCTCCGTTCTGTTTGCCCTCGATCCTCTGGGAGTCTGAGTCCAGGCTGACCTCCACTGACAGCAGCTCCGTGCTCGGAAAACTCCTCCTGCAGGTCAACAGGAGGACAAGAGAGGGAGACGCTCAGCAGCCGCATTAATCTGAATTAACTGGCAGACAAATTGAATGCAGTCAATATTCCTGTTCGTAGTGAGCTCTGCTTCTGGTTTCATTGTGTGGCAGCAGATTTAATTGAAACAAAAAAAAAAAGAAAGAAAAATTCAGCCAGTAATTTTAATTTATTTGTCATTTAACAATTTAACATACATTTATCCAGTGAAAAAATTATACTGGGTGCAAAATAAAACTTTTTTAAAAATTATTATTTCACTTTTAAAGCTGGTTTGGTAAAAAAAATGGTTTTAAATAATTTGATATATATATATATCCATGAATATTATGCCAATTTTATCTAACAATTTCCAGAATCCATAACTAGCTAGAAGTGTTTAAATCCTTAATCTGTGACTTTTTCTGGATCCTTTAAATCCATAAATATAAAGTGACTAAAAAGAGAAGAAAAAGGCAACAAAAAAAGTTTAAAAAAAAGAATAAAAACCAAATGGACAATAAAAGAGTTCAGAAAGAAATTTAAAATAACAAAGGAAGAAAAATAATGGCGTGCCCATAACAGCAAAAACAAATAAAAACTGTTTAACTAGAAGGAAACAAACAAACTTAGATTACAAGACCAATCTATAAAAAAAATCTGTAATTTTTAACCAAGCAAACCTAAACTATCTATATTTTAAATTTTGTTAAATAAATTGTTCTCGCCAACACGACCTTTGAATTATTCAAACTTCTCATATATTGTGTTTTCAAATCTCAGTGAATTAAAGATTGTTATCCCAACAACATAATAACGAATTGTTGTATTTAGGTGAAGTTTTGCCAGTCAAACCTGCGGAAAAGCTTCCTGTCCTCTTGGATGTCGTAGGGGTCAAGGGTCGGCCACTGGTTGATGAGGGGGATCGGCAGATGTTTGGCCAGGTGGTTGGAGTCGCATGGAATCAGGCTCGTCCTAAAGCACAGCAGGGGGAAATATGGCGTAAATATTCAAGTTTATTTTTCTTCCATAAACCAATAAGAGAACCGCCTTTAAATCAAAGCTGACTTTTGATGCAAAATTCACTTTTTGTACGTTTTTATGCTTCCATTTGGGTCTCAACTCATCCTAAAAACAATCCAAGCGCTTAAACAAACAACTATTTTTGGAAATAAGTTTATTTTTTTTGTTGTGTGGAGAATGACAAAACTACACAGTCACCTAGCAACCCCAGCCGAACTCAGCCCGTTACTTAGCAACCCAACTGGAGCGCCAGCGTGTTGGATTTTACAGCTGCGTGCTGTAAAATCTGTACAATGGCTGCTGAAAACGACAAATGTTATGTCATTGTCTTACAGTCCAGAAACCACTACTTTCTGCATTCTTGTTGGTTGTGTAGGAGGCTCTACTAATGCTTTTCAAAGACATACGATTGTATAGTTATGCATTTGTTTCCAGCCATTTTCACATACAGCAGCTTATGTGGATTTAAAGCGACAGGATGCCATAAAACAGCTCATTCTGATCGCCAACGTAGTTCTGCCTGCTTCAACAGGCTAAAATCTCATCATCTAAAAATTATATGTGCAACAACTGAAGTAAACATGTTTTGTGTAACCCAGAAACCATGCAAAGAGGCTTCATGGCTTTACAGTTGGTGGTGAGTTAAATGGGCTGCAAAGAGAGTAAAGAGATATTAACACATTTTTTCAGTTGTACTAAATTGTTAGCATGTGCTACCAATAATTTTGAGAATGAATTCCTGTCCTGTTAAAGCTGCCAGGTTTGGAAGATTCCCCTGATTTGATCTCATGACAGACATGATGAAGAGTTCAACTCACAGCTGCTCCTGCAGCTCCAGGATAACAGCCTCCAGCTCCTTCTTCTCCTGTTGGCTTTGGCTCTGAATTTCCTCCAGCTGAGATTTCAGCTTCTTGTTCTCCGTCTCTGTGTTCTTCAGCTGAGATTCACGCAGGCGCACGAGCTCCTCCAGGTACCCCTGACAAGGTTTCACAAATTTATGTTTGATTGTTTTATGCACAAAATACACTGGTGATTATTTAGCAATGTGCTTTAAAATATGACATCGCATTTTAAAGCACATTATGAAGCATTAAAGAAAAATGAGGAATAAATTTCAGGCAAATAATTAATACATTTTTAGATTAATCTCAAATTAAAAAAAAAAAATAGAATAAAATTTCTCAACTTGAAAAGTAGAAAATTTGACAGAAGAAAATCAACAATTTTGAGATTTGTCTCAAAATTGTTTGAAATTTTTGAAAAGGTTGTTTATGTCCAAGCTTGAAAAGTGAAAAGGTTGCTGGAAAAAACTGAGACGCTTTTCAGATTAATCTCAAATTAAAAAAAAAAAAAAGAAGAAGAAATCATTAATATTTGTCATCTTGAAAAGTAGAAAATTTGCTAGAAATTTTTTTTTTAATGAATTTTACAATTAATTTAATATTTTCTGCCAAAATAGTATCTGGAAAAGTAGATTATTTGCTACAAAAAATTTACCTTAAATTTTGTTAAAAAAACTAAATTCTCAGCTTCAAAGGTAGAAAATTTTCTGGGTAAAACTGACACATTTGAAATCAGACATTTTCTAGAAAAAACTTGGAATTTCCTGAGCTTGAAAAGTAAAAGATGTGTGAGAAAAGCCTGGAGCTTAATCTCAAATTAAAATAAAAATAATAAAAAAATAAAAAATAAAAAATTCTCAGTTAGAAAAGTCGAACATTTGCTACAACAGAACTGCAGCTCCAGTAAACTCAGAAAAGTTCAAGAAAAAAAACTTTTAATTTTTAGCGCTTGAAAAGTCAGAAATTACTAGAAAACATCAAGAAACTTTAAAATGAATCTCAGAAATAAAAAATAAATAAAAAACTTTCAAAAATGTAAAATTTTCAACACATAATTTTCAGGGTTTTTTTGGCAGAATTTTTCTCCTGTTTTTCTATCTGCAGTGTCTCTAACTGGAGAGGCTGTCTGGTGATCAAGCAGTGAAATGTGCGAACACCTTCTGGGCGTTGACGATCTTGAACCTCTGCTCCATTTTGCGACACTTTGTGCTCCAGCTCTCGTCGTCGGTGACCAGCGGGACGTACGGATGCTCGGGGACGCTGTCGTCGCTGGCGCTGCTGTCGACACTCCGCCGATCATCATCACTTAAGTATTCATAGCTGCACAGAAAACAACTGCTGTACTTCCTCTCTCTCTCTCTGTGACTGTTTTACGGCCATCTTGTTTTACTGTTTAAAGTAAGATGGCCGACCCAACTGATGCGGATCGTTTCTCATTATAAAGCTCCAGAACATTCCTGCTGCTGTATAAACAACCTTATCTGTTGCTTTGCTGCCGTTACCTCTGTGTGAATTTCAAGTATGGAGTGTAGTCGATCACTGCCGGGGATTTCCCGTCCAGGGCCTCTCCTTTCAGGCAGAAACTGCAGGAAGGTAGACGCTCTAAATTAAGACCATAAATTACATCAACAAAAATATTACTCTCTGTACAGGAGTCAAAGGTCAATCCCTGTACCTAAAATCTATGGCTCCCACACCAATGAGCATCCCCGTTAGCACTGAGGCTTCTTCTCTCAGCATTATGGCTCCTTCTGAGTAAAACCTCCTGAAGCGCAAAGACAACAGACACAGAGCAACATGGTTACTGTAAAGGACAGACAGTCATTTTGGAGGACAATTAGTCACTTTGGAAGATAGTTAGTCACTTTGGAAGATAGTCACTTTGGAGGGCAATCAATCATTTTAGACTACAGTCAGTTATTTTGGGGAGGCAGTCAGCCTTTCTGGAGGACAGTTAGTCATTTTGTGGGACAGTCAGTCATTTTAGACTACAGTCAGTTATTTTGGGGAGGCAGTCAGCCTTTCTGGAGGACAGTTAGTCATTTTGTGGGACAGTTACTTACTTTGGAAAACAGTTAGTCACTTCGGAAGACAGTCAGTCATTTTGTGGGACAGTCAGTCACTTTGGAAGATAGTCAATCATTTTGGAGGACAGTCAGTCATTTTAGACAACAGTCAGTTATTTTGGGGGGCAGTCGGCCTTTCTGAAGGGCAGACAGTCTGTCACTTTGGAAGATATTCAGTCACTTTGGAAGACATTTAGTCACTTTGGGGGACAGTCAGCCTTTCTGGAGGACAGTCGGTCACTTTGTGGGACAGTCAGTCTTTTTAGACTGCAGTCTGTCTGACCTGGTTGTCCTGCTGTCCCGCAGAGCAGTGGCGATGTACTCAGACAGCCTCTTCTCCATGAGGGCGACTCTCATCCAGGCTCGACCCTGAAAACATCAAACGGAAACACGGCTTCAGTTTACACCAACACCGCTATGGTGCTATGCTATGTTCCTCGCTAACAGCTACCTACTCCGGTTGGTTTTTTTGTGACTCACTTTCGCTCGAGATGTGTTGATGTTTTCCATGCTTTCAATGCTGCTGATGCAGCTGTTGGGGACTTTAGCACATGCCAGGCGGATGTAGTCCCAATAACTCCTCTGACCGTCAAACCAGCTACTAGAGCCTTGGAAAGTAAAAACATTTTAGCAAAATAAATTATATTTAGGTTTAAAACAGCATAAACATCTATAGGCTGTCAAAATAACAACAATAATTTGGGTTATTTGGTCTGTAATAAAGTATTGTCATGCTAACTAAATAACATGCTAACTACACTAAATTTAGTTTATTAAATCTATTTGGCCTAGACATTAAATATTTAGTTTACCAAGTGAAAATATCTTGCTAGCTTGCTAATAAACTGTCTAGTTTGGATTAAAATATAGAGCTGGTAAATTAAAACTTTTTCCACTAAACTAAATATTTAGCTTGCTAGCTAAATGTTTAGATGAAGCTAAATAATCAATTGCTAAGCTAAATATTTAGTTGGTAAACACAATATTTAGCTTGCTAACTAAATGCGTAGCTAAACAACTGAATATTTAGCTACCAGCTGAATACTTTGTTCCAAACTAATTACTTAGTTTGCTTGCTAAGTTTTTAGTTTCAAACAAGACTTAATATTTAGTTTGCACCTAAATAGTTGCTAAGCTAAATATTTAGGTGGTAAATTAAATATTTAGCTTGCTAGCTAAATGTGTAGTTTACACCTTAATACTTAGCTAGCAAGCTCAGTATATGGAAATTAATATTCAGTTGATAATCTAATTATTTAGCATGCAAAATTAAATTAACCCACATTTTTTATTCTCATGACAGGCTAAATAATCCAAATTATTGCTGTTAATTTTTGACTGTAACTTTTGTAAATGGCGCACCATAACCACGAACCAGTTACATTTAAATCTTGCCAGCGTCTCATTATTTTTGTCTTTCAACCCGAAGTTGGGCTCTGATAATTGGGTCTGCTACCTTTAAAACGGTGGCTGAGGATGTGTTCAAGGACTGCTGCAAAATTGATGAACTCTTCGGATGAATCATCAATGGGCTCGGCGGTGTATTTCTCTAACAGAGTCTTAACGGAAAACCTGCATGGCAGAGAAATAAAAATTAAGTAACCCTGGAAAATAGATTTTCCCAACAGGAAACTTAACAATAATCAAAATATGGCAGCACTTTCCTGGTAAAAATGTTAGAATCTAACATTATCTCAGCGCTCCTTAAAAATATTTAGAATTTCTACTTGATATTTAGAAGCAGATTTGTCTCTAACTGGAAAGGAAATGATTTAATCCTCCGTATTGTTGTAGTACACTCTGGTGACTACTGAGAGCATCACTGCTGATGGATCTTCCTTTCTGTAATCCGGCCTGATGTCATCCACTTCCTGCAAAAAAACCTGGTCATGCCGACTTTCAGGAAGCTCAAACAAAGAGTTTACTGAAGAGCTTTTATGTTTCTGTTCACACGCAGACAGAACATCTGTTCAGATTTTAAAGGTTGATTCTCCAAAAGATTTTAACCAAACTTTTACTTTTCAACAACATAAATGCTCTCCAAAAACATCTCCTTCTTATAGTAGTTTTTTTGTATATAAATGTACTTTTAGGAGTATTTTTACTACACTGTACTTTCTACTTTTACTTGAGTAATTTTCTTATTAAGTATTTCTACTTTTAGTTGAGTAAAATGTCTGGCTTTTTACCCACTGAATAAAAAAGAAGCATGATTTAACCAAAAGGTCAACAGACTTGCAGTTTTTGTTAAATCTTCACAGGTTTTTTATTGAAATAAACTGATTTGGAGACATTTTCTTTTGCTTGATTTTGTTCTTTTTTTTTGTTGTTGTTGTTTTTTGCTACTTATGTGAATTGTTGTCGTTTTTGTTAAAAAACAAAACTTAACAAAAACGCTGTTAATAAATGTAGTGCAATAAAGACTATTTTGAAACAATTTTAGCTTTCAGCAAATAAATTGAAGTAAAACTAATCTGTTAATTAATGTATAACTTTAAACCAGACTGTCCATTTTCACACATCGATAAGACAAAGCTTTACTTAACAAAGCGATTTCAGCCTCCATTGTTCCCAAGACAACAATGTCTCATTGAGTTTGGGTCGGATGGTAACTGGACGACTGTCCTCAATGTGAGGACATTGGCATCGCGGTCGCAGCAGCACAGAAAGCAGGACGAATTATTCTCCGTATGCGGAGATCTAAATATGAGCCCAAAAGTTTCTAAAACAGACATTTAACTGGAGACAACATGCTACAAAAATAATAGAAATAGATTCTCTATCTGTAACAGTACTTAGTTATTTATTATTCAATTTTACACATATATATAAATATATATATAAATGTCAGATTAGCTTGGCAGAGGTGGGCAGGGTACCCAAAAATTGTACTCAAGTAAGAATAGAAGTACTTAAACATATTTTTACCCAAGTAAAAGTAAAAATCAGCCGTCCGAAAAATTACTCCAGAGTAAAAAACTATTTGTAAAAAATTTCTAAGAACCTGGCCAAATAATAAACTATTTAATATTTAAAATTTTTATAATTAGACAGACCAAAATATAAAATTAAGAGAAAATTTTGATACATTAAAGACCAAAATGACAATAGATTATGTAATTAATAAAAAAAATAACAATATTAGGCAAATTAATTTTTGTCCAAATAAGTTTGTTTTTCATTCAGTGGGTAGAGAATCCAGAAATGTTACTGAAGTAAAAGCAGAGATACTTCAAACTAAAATACAAAATAAGTAAATGTAACGAGTTACTACTTAACTTTAGCTTGGTGTTTTTGGGGGGCTGTTAGAGGGGTATCTGCTTAACTCGCAAATTCCTAGGGCCGGCCCTGCCTCATAATGTGATCATGCCTCAGTACCAACATGGCAACCAGGCCATCACAGTTCACAAAAATAAACTGCAATTCATCCTCCAGAACCATCACATGTCCTACATTTATTATAAATTCATATTAACAGAACAGGGATTTTTAAATTAAACATTTAATTAAACCGACCTGCAGACCGTAAGCAGGTTTTTCCTCTCCACCGCCACGTTTCGAGCCGACACCCTCTTCGACACTTCTCCCATCGCCATCGCTGCCTGCACATATCCGGGCTCCATGGAGGATGGAGGGGCCCCTCCCTGTCGGTCACTGCCGGCGGAGGATGCTGAGGCTGACGGGCCGCATCATCCGGTCCGCCGTGCGGCTCCAGCAGCGCCTGCAGCGGGAAGGAGGCAAAACCCACAAACTCATCGGATCATCAGATGACCCGGTTTATTATGATTCCTGCGTTCAGAGGACTCAGAAGCGCCAGTGTCTTCTCGCGATTTGTCCCCCTAAATGGTGACTTCATCGTGACGTAAGACCCGTGCGTCATCTTCAGTCATACAGAGAGAGGGACATGACGTATTAGCGCCATTGTGCAAGGGTTATTTCTATGTATTATATTATATATGTTATATTTATTTCAACAGATAACAATACATAGAGGATATTTAACACAATGACAAATTTCACAATAATACACTGTAAAAGAAAAAAAACTCAAAACTATCTTGGCAGCTAAAATTTATACTGTAGATTTTTAAAATTTGTAGTAAAATTCTACAAATTTTACTGTCGTTCAGTACAATTTGTAGAAATACAAATTTTATTCTTTTAAAATTTGTATAAGATACGAATTTTATACAATAAAATTAGTATTTCTACAAATTTTACTGAATGAATTTTACCACATTTATACAGTAAAATCCTTATAGATGGTAACATTTGTGTACAGTGAAATTCTGCCAATATTTTACTGTAAATTAGACCATTTTTTCTTACATTGTATATTGAAAATAAAGAAACATGGTACTTAGTTTTATTCTTTAACAATCATAAAATAACCTGCTTTTTACAAAAATTAGGATATAGATTTTTATCATTTATATTTAATTGGGCTCCAGAATGTTTGTTCCCTTGAACAGAAAGTATTTGTGATCTCTAAACCACACCCTGCTCCACTTCTGTTTTCTTTAAACCAACTTTTAAAAAAAAAAAAAAATGTTTTTTTAAAGTGCTCTGATTTAATTCGTTTTGCTCAGGCTATAAATCTTATTTCAATTATTTTGTATCAGAAAAGCTAATAAAACAAAAAATTATATAGATATTTTTTGGTTTTCCTCTTGTACAAACTGTTCATCCACTGTAGCTTCATGTTTATGTTTATGTGACTGGAGCTGCAGTCGTTAGCACTGTTGCCTAGCAACAAGAAGGACGCGTTTCTTGACCTTTCTGCGTGGAGTTTGCGCATGCTCCAAACACGCCCAAATACACAGAACCTCTCAGCGCAATCAACCTCTATATGTATATGTATATCTGTCTGTTTGTTGTTTAATTTTCATTAAGGTCTTCTGCGTGTATTTTAAATGACTCCTGTTGGTTATTTTCGTTCTTGCTGTGGCGCATCATTCTGTGCGCAAAACTTTGTCAACGTACCACAACTGTCGCAAAAACACTATTTCGAAATTACAGTAAAGTATCAGCCTTAAAATAAAAAATAATATTAGATATTGATAATTTTGTGCGCTCTGTGAAATTAGAAGTTGTTTTTTTTTTTTTAAACTACAGTTCCAAAGCATTTTTGCTTGAATTGTAACAGCGTTTTATTTTAACATTAGTTTAGATGTGACGTCTGCCAGAATGTCATTTTACGTCACGCTGCGCTTGGCGGTTACCACAGCAACCGGTAACCGGTTCTCCCGCTCTTTTTTGTTGTCGTTTGTTTGTTCGCGCCAACTCTGCTGTTTTTGACTTTGCACGATTTACATGTTAGCTCAGAGAAACGTAGTTACACACAAGGTTTCGTGTTTTTGCGTGTTTCTTTTTTTTAATTAATGTTATCTCCGTCGACCGCTGTCGACTGTCCAGTGGGAGCCATTGCTAAATATACAAATCGCGCCGTTTCCACTTGAAGAATAACACAAACACGCGTCCGCTTTGTTGCTCCAGACATCATGATTACATGCTGTTGGTCTGAAAGTTGGTTTCCTGCGCAAAAAGGACGATGACGCAATCAGAGCCATCACCACAGCCGTCCTGCTGGCTTATTTCACCGTTTTCTTCCTTCCTCCTTCCTTCTCATTAAATGCTTATACTTGTGGCTGGTGGTGTCACATTTGTTTCTTCCTCTCCAGTGAGCTGACAGAGGATTGCCACCATGTCTCTGGTGAGCCTTGCAGGAGATTTGTGGGCTTCCTGGTGTTGCTGCAGCAGTAATCGCTCACATGCATCCTTGTGTGCTGATGGTTTTGTGGGATTTTTCTCACATTCCTCCATCTTGTGATGACATTTTTCCAGCAGTCATGTGGTGAGAGGCGGAGGTACACCCTGGAAACGTCACAAGACCAAAACAAAACAACACGCTGGCCCTTTGAAATTACAAATGAACCTACATAGAAAGTACACAAACACTTTAGTTAAGTAAGAAATACAAATAAATAAACAAAAAATACTCTAGTCAAAGTAAAAGTAACATTTTTACACAAAAAAGTACAAAAGTAGGTAAGTTCTTGCTTTAAAAAAATAAAATGTTATGTCCAAATTATGGCATTTTAAAGACTAAAATGAAAAAAAAAAAATAACACAATTACAAAATAACAGATTCATTCATCTTTTTTCCCCAAATAAACAATTATAAAACTAACTTATTGTTAGTAATGCAAATATATTGCATGATACAGAGACAAACTGCAAAAATCACAAAATGTTATCAAGTATTTATTGTTCAGTTTCCACTGAAAAAAATCTTAGTTCACTTAAGACAAACTTAGACGTAACTTTTCAGCGAAATATAGGAGCTTGTTTTAAGCAAATAACTCCTTAACATTAATCATGGCCTACTGTTGCTCTACTGGCAGATGTTTCACTTATAAAAAGGGAAAAATAATCCACAACCAGTAATTTTTAAAATCAATATTAAGGAATTATTAACTTTAAACAAGATCCTAAGTCTTACTTTAAAGTTTTTTTAAGTTCATTTGTCTTATTTCAAGTGTACTGTGACATGTGCATTGGAAACCAGCAATAGTTGGTAAGACTTGTGTTTTTTTGCAGTGCACAGGTATTAAAACCACAGTTTTAAATGTATTTCAATTGTATTTTATGAAGGAAATATGAAAAGTGTGTTTATTCAGCCCTCCTGAGTCAATATTTTCTAGAATACATTTTTAATGCAGCTTGTTTGAAACCAGATGAACATTTTCTGAGTCGGAGAAAAATTAAATGAAACATCAGGTTTTAGGTCTTTTCAGATTTGACTGGGAATGCATTATTCCAGTTGATAAACCAGGGATTATTTAGCATTTAATGATAATCGGTAACTATAGAAACAATAACATAAATGCCTTTTCATTTTACTTCAAATGTTGAAAAGGTGTTTCTCTTAAATGAACAGATGAGCTGAATGTCGCAGTACTCTTTTGTTACGACAGAGGGCGCACGATCTCCCTTGGGAGTTCAATTCATTTTCTTCACTTTTTCAAAGTTAAACACTGAAGTGAGTTACAGACTTTCAGTCAAGTCTGCACAATTTATTAGAAATATCACACTTTACTCCAAAAACATTTATTAAATAATCAGAACTTTCTTTCTTTCTTATTACAATTAACACATAAAACTACAATAACGCTTTAGGGCTAGTATAGATAAAAAAGGAGTAAATTTCTGCCACACTCACAAATTTTGAGATTTAGAGCAGAATTATTATTTGTAAGAATAAGGACATTTTTGAGTTTGAGAAGTCTAAAATGTTCTTTCAAAAAACATCAGAAATCTTGGGATTAATATTTGAATTTCTTAGAAACAAATTGTGAACTTGTCTGAAGTAAAACTTAGAAATCCAAGGAATAATCTCAAACACCTCCTGGAAAAAACATGGACATTTTTGACGTTTCAAAAAACGTTCTAGACAAAACTTGGGACATTTCAAGCGTTTAAAATGTTTGACTTTGAAACCCACAAATTTTTGAGTTTTTTTCTACAAAATGTCAGAGATAATTTTCAAAATTATTAATTTTTCAAGCAAATCTTAAAGTTTTTAAGCTCAAATTTCCAAGTTTTAGAAATTAATCTAAAAATGTTTTTTTCTAGCAAATTTTCAACTTTTGAAAATGAGAAATTTCAGCTTTTTATGCAAAATTTTGTATATAAATCTCAAAATTTATGGGTTTTCTGAACAATTTTAGATTTCTTGAGCTGTATTTCCTGAATTTATTTTTAGATTAATATAAAAATTTCAGAGTTTCTTCTAGAAACTTTTAGACTTTTCAAACTAAGAAACATCCAAGGTTTTTTCTAGAAAATGTTTGAGATTCGTTTCTGACTTTTTTCTAGCAGGTTTTTGACTTACGAAACATAGGAGATAAAATTTTCTTCTAGCAAATTGTAAGCTCAAATTTCCAAGGTTTTTTCTTTTTAGATCTCAATATTTCTGAGTTTCTTCTAGATTTTTTTTTACTTTTCGAACTCAGAAATTTCCCAGTTTTTTCTATAAAATCTCCAAAGTTAATCTAAAAATTAGTATTTTCTTTTTTTGTTGAAAGTTACTCCTGTTTTGGCCCTGAGACGCCGTCGTACAACACACAGTAAACGTCATAAAATATTTACAGATGCAGTCCGTTTGTCTGTTTACCTGGTGAATCCTGGCGGCTCGCCCTGCAGGCTTCTCACTCAGGCTCCAGCTCTCCAAAATAACTCCGGTGTCTGTTGCTCCGAGCCGCGGCCTGAAGGGAACGTGTGAAATTCTGGACGGTGTCGTGAGGGAACTCGGGGCAGAGGTCACACCGGAGGAAGGAATCAAGGGTAAAAAGTGCATCAGCCCTGTGATTCGTGACAGGTTGATAAATAGGACGGTTCTGAGCGCTTGGGCAACAACAAGGGAGGGAGATTCGTCTAGACACGCCGTCTAGACTCCAAAAAAATCCTGAGAAGTTGATGGATGGGTTGTTAAAGTAGGAGCTGGAGTTACTGTATGATGTCCTTGTAATAAATGCCATGTGGAGGTCTGCTGTTGGAAAACAGCAGAAAACGACTGCATCGTCGGAAGTACAATTTGAACTGAGGATCCTCCACAGGCGCTTGGAAAACCAAACACAGGCAGATGAGAGCAGGGAGAAGGCTCGCACTGGAAAATATTGCACTGTTTATACACACACACGCACAGTGTCCATGGGTTTCACCAAATCCTCCCCAGCATCACATCTTTCCACTGTTTGCACATGAACCTGCTCAGATTACTCTCACATGAATGAAAAAAAAAGCAATATTACAACTCATACAGTGAGAGAAATTAAATACCAAGCACCATAAATCAGAACAAGAGAGCTTAAATAACAATAAACCACGAATGGTGAACATGTTTGTCACAGTTTACCCACAAAAAACACAAAACTTATCAAGTATTTTTGGTCTAAAAGTGCAAATATCTTAGAACACTTGAAATAAGAGAAAACTAACTTATAAGTAACTTCACAGAAAAATATAGGAGCTTGTTTTAAGTCAGTAATGCCGTAATATTCATGAAAATGCTAAATTCACTTAGAACAAAACATCTTCTCATATTAGTGAAATAATTTGCCAGAGGAAAAAGCACTTTTTAATTCATATCTAGGAATTATTGACTTAAAACAAGCTCCTACATCTTGCTGAAAAGTTATTTATAACTTTATATAAGGTGCACTAACGTATTTGCACTAGAAACTAGAACAAAATTACTTTGTAAAATTTTTGCATTTTTGCAGTGCAGTGAAACACAAACTTCGAATTGTTAACAGAACACACAGCCTTACAAAAGTATTCACACCCTACTCCTTAATTTAGTGCTGAAGATCAATCCATGGATTAGATCAGGAAGAAAGTGAGAGCTGGTCCAAAAGGTATGAATACTTTTGGAAGGTGTAAATGGGTTGTATTTCTGTTTGGTTATCATTACACAAAATGTTATAATAAGTTATTAGGATTTTATGAAAACACTTTACAAACCATTATGACCGTTATAAATGTGTGACGTTAAGATCAGGAGCCCCTCCTTCTTATTTCTGTGGATTTGTTAAATTGTTTGCACCCCTTTATGTTTCATGTAAGTTTATTTCTAGATTTATTTAAGTGCATTTTTGTTGTCGTCGCCATTATAATATATATCCATCCCGAAATGTCAATATTTAAGCGAACTTGTGATTATAAAGTCGCAGGAATCGACTTTAGTTTTGGAAGTTACTGTTTGGATCCAGATCCAGGTACTGTGCGCATGCGCACAACGCTGCGGGGCAAAAAAAAGGCGACTCTTTTACACGTCACCCATATTCGCGCTGCCGCGGTAGAAAAACCCCACCAACAAAATAAAACCTTGAGATGTAGGTATTTGTAATTCAGTGCAGTGCGTCGCAGAAAAAGGAAAAATAACGCAGAAAAGCCCCCGAAGAACAACTCAAAACTACAACTATTGCTCTTTTTTCTCACTCGCTACGTTGCCATAGCAACTGACAAGCTTCAGGATTCAACTCCGAAAGAAACACGCAAACATTTCCCATACAAAGAACAGAACATTCAGTCCGTTACAGAATCATGTTTTCCAGCTTGATGTTTGCTTTGTATTTATTAATAAGTGATCGCTGTGGGAGATTAGCTGTCGCTGCTATTAGCTGTCGCTGCTATTAGCTAAGCTAACACAGCGGGGCTTGGCTAGCAAATGTAAACACCTG
Organism: Poeciliopsis paucimaculata; assembly: GCA_903067055.1. Taxonomy (NCBI): domain Eukaryota; kingdom Metazoa; phylum Chordata; class Actinopteri; order Cyprinodontiformes; family Poeciliidae; genus Poeciliopsis; species Poeciliopsis paucimaculata. The sequence continues at coordinate 14,760 of CAEGAD010006338.1, read as the reverse complement.
CTCTACCAATGACCTGTTGGCGTTGGTGTGTGGGCCGTTTTGGTTTTTTATTTAGCAAAAATACATCACATCTATATATCAAGGTTGTCAAAGTCCAACAAGAACAAGTGAACTTCTTTCTCCCTTCTTAAGGTTTAGCGTGTTATATTGATGGTTTAACAGCTGACGCCAATGCTGGTCATGGTCAGCCAGCAGCTGTTTGCCTCCAGCAGAATGATGGGATCTTCCACTGCAATGTGTCTATATACTTTTGTTTTGTGTAGTTATTGGAGTGGGCAGCCCATAACCGGGGTTGTGTTCTGGTTGTTTCTTGTCAGAATAAAAGGAGAAACCATCAATTTCAAAGACAGTGAATATGGTAAATCCCTGTGTGTAACCATGACGACGCCGCCGAAAGGATCCAGTTTCAAAACCGCCGTGTTGTGCCAACAACGGTCAGATTATAAAATGGTTTCTATCTCTTTCACAGGTACGGAGCAGTCTGGATCTGCCGCTGCGTTGCTGCTGTTATCGTTCTCTTTGGCTCTGGACTCGGCCCTCCCCGGTTTCCACACCGCCGCGTCCTGCTGGGAGCCTGAGGTCTCAGCGGTGCTGGGAACGAACACACACACGCTGCTGTGGTTGTGGTGGAGCGACGACGGGGCAGAGTGACGGGGCGGCCTGACCCCTGACCCCCCGGCAGCCCCTGCTGACCCCGCCGTGAAGGAGAAAGCCCTGGGATGAACGGCGGACATGCAGACGCTGTGGGTGGTGGCGTGGGACATCATGCCGCCGTAGTAACAGCTCCCGCCGCCGCTGCTCGTCATCCTGGCTTTCTGCTTGAGGTCCAGCACCAAGCTGCGTCTTGACCAGGCCTTTTTTACCTCTGCCTGCACCTGAGTTACATCAAAAGACTCAAACTCATCTCCTCTGACAGCTGGAAACTTAAGTCAACAAAACTACAACTGAAACGACCAATCGAATTAATCCTGATTAACTGATTGTTGAAATATTTGTCAAGTAGAGTATAGAGACTTAAAAATCGACAATTTCTGAAAGAACAACATTCTTAGAAGAGTAATTAATACAAAAGTCTACAAAATTTAAAACAATAAAAATGTCTACAATGCAAAAACAAAATCTTACTAAGCTTTCTTTTGTCTAGTTTCTTAATATATTTAAAATAAGACTAAACTAATTTAGAAGTTACATTTAAGCACAATATAGGAACTTGTTTTAAATCAATAGGTCTCTAAAACACCTGAAAAAATTGTAAATTAAATAATCTGCCAGTGAAACTAGTACTTTTCATCAATATTAAGGAATTATTGACTAATGTTTTTGCAGTGTGTAAATATGTTAAACCCAGAAGTTTATCTTCACCTGGATCAAATTCTGTTTAAAATATCTCATATTATGCACCTTTTGTTATCCAATTTTAAAAAAATAAACACATCAGCCCTGCACTGTTCTCATGTTAAGTCAAATAGAAAAGGCTGAGCTTTTCACATGTTGATGTTAGAAATATTTTTCGACTGCATTCACTAAAGGAATGCTATGTTATTGCATTTTAGCCAATAAAAAGTCTATTTTTGTTTAATAAAGGAATTTAATTATTTATTAGCATTTTTAATTAATTTCTAAGATTGTATAAGAAAAACTTAAATAAAAAATCTGTAGAAAGTGCAAATTTTTAATCAATAACTCAAATTATTGTTAGTTGCAGCTTTACCTCGCCATTGCAGAAGCAGTAGATGAACGCCACAAAAAAACCCTGAAAACACAAATTTTAAGAAGACAATCAGCATAAATAGTGAACCGTGATGAAAACCGTCAGGTTGGGCTCAGACCTGAGAAGAGTTGAAGAACATCTCATAATGCATCTGCACCTGCCACAGCAGCCCATTCACCTCAGTGTAGGGCAGGGCCATAAAAACTATGTAGTGGACGCCGAACAGAGGCATCAGGACCAGGGTGGACTTCAGGAGCTTCCTGCAGAGATCAATACAAGGGGGAAATGCTAATGTTTTCTTTATCATACCTAGTTCCCACATGTTTAAACCGGAAGTGAGCTGTGCCATTTTAATAGACAAGCACAGGTGCAGCGCATAGCGGCCAAAGGGAAAAAGAAAACACGTTGCTCAATATGCAAGAGAAGATACATGAACAAAATGGCTGCTGTCGGGATCGACCCGTATGAGGAGGAAGAGTGAATGCACCACGGAGGAACTTCGTATGAGATTTATGGTCGCATACAGTCAGCTGTTTAAAGGACATATTAGCTCTTTGTGTGAATAACAGGGTTTTCTGATGGCTGGCAGAGTAAGTACATGTCGTCACAAACACGTTACGACATGTATTTACTCTGTATATGTTGTAGAGTAAGTACATGTACAGTACAGTACAATATATGTACATATACTGTATAGTACATGTATGGTACTATACAGTACATGTTCTGTACTGTACGTACAGTACTATACATTACAGGAACATGTACAGTACTATACATTACAGGTACATGTACAGTACTATACAGGTGCATGTACTGTACAGTACTGTACAGTACACATTTATCGTTCTGATTTAGCATCAAAATGCTAAATCAGCAGATTAGCTGATAGCTAATCCGCTATTAGCTTGCTATCCTCTAGCTACCCGCTAGCTTATAGCGGATAGCTTTTATCCGCTAACAGCTAGCAGGTAAAAGCTACATTAGCTAAGCTAATTTTGCAGGTTCATCTGTAAGTACTACAGTAAATATCACTGATATTTATCATAATATCACACGAAGGTGGAACGAGTACTCAAAATTTGTAATAGAGAGTAGTTGTAATGCACTTATATTAGATAGAAACAATAATAGAGCTAATTCTAGGCTTGTGGCTCGTTTATTGTGTTCATAGCGACTTCCTGTCAGTTACAAAGTTACAGGAAGTGTGACGTCACACAAGAACTATGTATTATTATTATTATTATTCCAGCTTCTGTACATTTTTCAGCGCTCACCTGATTTTAGCTATTCATTTTTGAACCAGTTCAGCTTGTTCTAGAGACTTCTTCTGTATATTTTCAGCTTTTGTGGTTTTTGAAATATTTGAACTTTTATGCCGATTTCAGCTCCAATGAAATGCTTTCTGATGAATGAATTCCACAGGATTTTGTGCTCTTTGACAGCTCACCACTTTAACCTAGAAACTCAGTTCAACTTTTCTGTAAGTCATAAGATATTAAGCTATCTTCATGTGATTCAGCTTTTCGATATCTCTAACGGTGTTTCTAAAAGCACGATTTGACTTTTACGTAGATTTTTGCCCGTTTTTACGTTTACAATGTAAACCAATGACGGGATTCTTCAACTGCCAGTCTAGGAAACTTTCACCTGTATTGCTGTCGAGGATCCAGTTTTCCGGTGTTGGTTTCCCACAGTTTAGAGGCCAGAACACGGATTATGTTTAGGAAAAGGAGGAAATTCACCTGTGTGGGCAGAGATGTAAAGTTAAATCTTCCTTATATTAAAACCATCAATAAAGCAATTGAAGGTAAAAGTATTTTGATTACAACAATGGCTGCCAGAATGGGAACTTGGTAGATCCACTTCAGGTTCCCGGCGCTGATGTCCCAACATCTGGAAGCAGGAAAGAAGCAACTATAGTGAACATGACATAAAAATATGGGCCCAAAAGCCAGAAAATAACAAAATGGCATCTTTTCCTACTTTGTAAGATTTGTGTTACAAAGTATTTTTGGTTTAGTTTCTACTGAAAGTATTTTTGTTTTCATGAAATAAGAAAAACTAACTTACAAGAAACTTTTCAACAAGATATATAAGTTTGTTTGAAGTTAATAAATCATTGATATTCATAAAGTACTAGTTTCACTGGAAGATTATTTCACTTTTAACAAGACATGTTTCCCATAACTGAAACATGTCTTGTTATAAGTGAAATAATCTGCCAGTGGAATTGGTGCTTTTAATCAGGATTAAGTAATTACGAACTTAACACAATCTTCTATATCATGCTGCAAAGTTACTTTTAATTTTGTCTTATTTCAAGTGTACAAAGCTATCTTCACTAGAAGCTAGACAAAACACACTTGGTAAAATGTTACGGGGTTTTTTTGTAGTATAAATTACCTTAAAATGTTTTAGTTGTATTCATTTCAAAACAACTATGACATTGTTTTGTAATTCTGTGAAAAATTGTAATGACTTATTTTTTTTACTATTGAATGGCTGTATTTAGATTTCTGTAATTTCAATCAGAGTTTCTGGAACTGCAATTAAATATAGGTTTCCTAAAAAGCTGGGAATTGTGGAGGAAGCTGGTTTTATGAGTATAAATATGAAGTTGTATCATTTAACTCACTGAGTATCTGCCAGCGAAGCTCGAGCGCTGACCCAAATGGACACAAACACAGCCGGAACACCTGGGACCAGCAGAAAACACTACAGTCAATCCGTATAGAAAGTTTTCATACTTTTTAGCTATTAGTGTCGTGTATTTTTGGGTACTCTGCCCACCTCTGGACCTGTGCAGCCCGTCTGGGATGCCACTTACCCCAGCCCATGATGGTCAGAGCCCATAAGTAGTTCTTGTCAGAGAGGAACGCCATGAAGATGAGGCTGTGGAGGTACAATCCCTCCACCAGAATCCAGTAGTGATTGGTTGCCAGGAAGTACAGGAAGAGCGTAACCGCAGCTTTACACCCAGCCTGATGGCACAGAAGCAGCCGTTACTGGAAACAAACCAACCCATTAGTGAGACTTTTGTTTGAACACTGGGCGCTGGTCTACTGGCTTAGACCAAAGGCAATTAGTCGGCCATTTTGGGTGCGCGCACTTACACAAATTCCTGCTGAGATCTAAAAATAGGCTAATTTTGCAATCTTATCTGAGCATAAAGCCTGGAAAGATACGGATGCATTTAGCCTGACTTCGTTCGGTGGAACAGAGGGGCCCAATATTTGCTCAATTCAAGCTCAGGAGTTACAATTTTATATCATGTTCAAAAAACCAGAAAAATAACAGCTACTCAGTTTTAAAAGTCATAAAACAATCCTGATTCTAATTTAAGCTAACATGTCAGTTTTAAACACTCACTGTTCCTACGATTTAAATACCATTTTTTCCCACTATGTTCAATAAATAGTCATTTAAATCATTTAACAGCTCATTTAAATTTAGTGTGACCTGTTTAAAAGGGACCTATAATAAAAATATCCTTTTTTAAATTTCCATCTGGGTTCTCAAAGGTTTCTAAAAATGCTCAAGAGCATTAAAAAAATCACCAGCTGTTCTTTAGTGTCTTGAAAATGAAAAAAGATAAAGAAAAAAGAAAACCTCTCAATGGTTGAGCCACAATCAACTGGCACTCTGCCGTTACCTAGCAACCCCAGAGGATCTCCTGCACAATTGTTCAATTGGTTTTACCGCTGTATGCGCAAGATAATGGCTGCTGGGAAAAAAAAGAAAAAAGTTTTGTTATTGACTTATTATTTAGAAACTACTTGTTGTATTCTTACTGGTTGTGCAGGAGGCTCCAGTTCTGCTTTTCATCTATTTGAAGCAATTTTAAGGTGTGAGTATAAACATTGAGTTGGGGGATGTGTCTAGCAGCGGCTTATTTGGATTTAAAGTGACAGAGGCCCTAAAAAAGCTCATTCTGACTAAAATCTAATTTTCTAAGAATGATTTTGTGCAAGAAATGCAATGAACATCTTTTGTTTAGCCCACAGACATATCCTAACCTGTTCGAGGAAGTATAATAGGACACCCTTACACAAAATGTTGTGTTTATGGAAAAAGAAAATTCTATATGTAGCACAGTAAATCAGGGTGTAAACACAAATGAAGCTGAGCCTGTATTTACCATGGGCTGTTTCACAGTTGTGAACTCAGACTCGGCTCTGCTGGCGTCAGATATGGAGTAGAGCACAGCGTCCTTCACAAAGATGCTAACAGCTCGACAGATGAAGGAGGTGAAGAGGTGAATGTGAATGTAATTGCGTGTGCAGTGGAGGCGCCTGGGAAGAGTTTGTGTGACAAAAAGAAGGTCTCAGAACATATTTTATCATGTTAAAGGTGAAATTCCTCATTTAAACTTGAAATTACAGAACTTTGTGTTTTCGTACTTGAAATAGCAAAGGATGGAGATCGCCACCAACAAAGATGCCAGAGAAATGGAGTAGCCGATGGTGTACATGAGATGGAGGCGCTGGAACACCTTCTGAAAAGAAAACCAAGCATTTCTTACATGTAAATCTCGATAAAAATATTACGCATAGTGGAAGGACATGACTATTAGGTGCTGTTTGTAAAGTCATAAAATTAGCAGGAATTATTTTGGTTATTTAGTCTGGTTTTAATTTTTCACCATGTTATTTCTTTTATAAATGTCAGTTTCAAACAAAAATAATAATTACCAACTAAATATCCAGTGTGGATCTAAATATTTAGCTTGAAACCAGAAATTATTTAGCTAATATGAAAATTCACTTATTGATAGCCGGAAGTGGACTCCCAAAATAAAATCGAATGCAGCTGATTTATTCTTGCTAACTAAATCCGTAGCATTATATAGCTTCAATCTAAATATAAATTTTATAGCTAAGCTAAACATTTAACTTGAAACTGTGGCATGTAAATGTTTGAATCATTGCTCTGAAAGAAGCCAAACAGAGCGTGTTGTTGTACTCACCTCCTCCAGGTTCCTGTGGCTGGAGGTCAGGTATCGAGTGCACTCCGTGTAGTTTGCCCATGTGCGGTTGTTACTGGGCACCAGCTCCCAGTTCCCTGACACGTCACACTGGCGGTAAGCTCGCCCTGATTCACAGGTGCACAGGAGACAGTGACCAACACAAAACAAAACAGAGAGCCCTGCAAACTGCAAGTCCTGCTATTTGGACTTCCTGATGTTTCAGGAAGCCCAAAAAGGGTAGGGGAGGGTTAGGGTTAGGGGGTTAGGGTTATCTGATGTTTCCTACATGTTAGGGCCATTGGAGATTAAAAAAATGTAAAATGCCCACCAAAAAACAAAAATTTTAAGACTAATCTCAGAAATTTTCTAGAAAAACCAGGGGCATTTCTGAGCTCCACAAGTTGAAAATTTGCTACAAAAAAATTTTAAAAAATTGAGATTAATGTCAGAAATTTATGAGAAAAAACATAAAAATCCCTGAGTGCATAGAATCAAAAATGTTCGATTTTTGGACGTTTTTCTCTAGAAAATTTTTGAGATTAATCCAAAAATTTCTGAGTTTATTTTTTAATGAATATCCCACTTTTTAAACTGGGAAGTTTCCTAGTTTTATCCAGTAAATTTATGAGATTTATCTAAAAGAATCAGAATTTTTTTCTAGAACAGTTTTGACTTTTCAAGTTCAGAAATTTACATATTTTCTATAGAAGATTTCTAAGATTAATCTCAACATTTCTGAGTTTTTCTAGCAATTACTTGACTTTTCATTCAAGCTCAAAATGTTCCCTGTCTTTACTAGAAAATGTCTTTGATTAGTCTCAAAATTTCTGAAATTCTTTTAGAAAATTGCCAAAATTTCTCTGTTTTTAGCATAAAATTTCTCTGATGAAGCTCAAAATTTCCAACTTTCCAACACAGAAACTTTCTTTTTTCCTATTTTTTTGATGGAAATGTGCTCCCGTTTTTCTCTCTTGTAGTTTCCAGTGATTTCTTCTGTTGGTGCGTGTTTCTGTTTGCTACCTCTGTGGTTGAAGTCGTAGATGTATGCTGGGCACTGCACTGAGACCAGCTGGCCCGCTTGGCTCCGGGGCCAGCAGATAATCCCATCCCACTCTGGAGAACAGTCCCCGTCTTGAAAAATGATGAGAAACAGGATGTAGCCACATTAGTATAAATAAGAAGCAGGAAACGGTCTACTGAGCTCAATGCTAATTGTTTTCGTCTGGTATATCCCCATGGCACAACTGTTTTGATTTGCACATAAACAGTTTTTCATTCATCTTCTACAAACCAAGCTCACAGGGCCTTTGGGGGTGACTGGGCCCTGGACTGAGAGGCTAAAATAAATTCCTGGATAATCAGTTAATCATCTTGGTCTGGTTGTAGAAGCGTTCCACATTATCCTGCCACCCAAAATGTTTCCACCCAATTTAACGGTTGTTTTTCATGCCCCACAGTTATTGGCAACCTTCGTAAAAAATGTGCAAGAAGCCTGAAAAATGGCAGCTGTGGCTACAATGTAGCTTAGCTAATCCTTGGTCTTCCAGCCTTTAGACTGGAAACATATATTATATTTATTTTACAGTGTAGCTCAAATTATTTGCAGAAAATTCACCAATTTGATGATGTTTTTGTAAAATATTTTAAGAAAATTCAGATTAGGAAGCTGAAACCAGGTGGAATGCTAGAAGACATGCAGTTGGTTGAGCAGAAATGAGAAAAACTGTAAATTAGTGTCTAAACTTTTGCCAAATTCATTAAACTAGAAATGCAATAATGTGTTTGTGATTTTTTTAAAAAATAGCTCAACAATAAACAATATTTTTATTAAATTTTTATATTATTAAACACCTAAAACATGAAAAAGGGCTTCAGACTGTTGCATAATTAACAAAAAAACTGATATTTGTGAAAGTTTTTGGGTTGTCAATTCTTTTTATAATTCTTGATTTGTGGTAAGAGGCCGATCAAAAACATTTCTAGGGCCACAAAAGGCCCCCGTGCCACACCTTAGATACCCCTGCTGTAGCTGTTATCTTTTGCCTGGGTGCTAAGATGGTTTCCACAGCGCATATTGATACATATTAAGGTAAATTTGGTGACTGAACCATTATAATTAATTATAATTCATGGAATTTAGCTAAAATATTAGATATTAATTTCTTTTAACATCATTGGACATAATTATAGTTTATTGTTTAGTTTATCTCAATTAGCAGAGGTTAAACGCATCATGCAACAGAAATGATTAAAATATTTGATAAATGACAGATTTAGCAAACATTTAAATAAAGTATTTTATAATAGTTCTTATAAAATGTTGATAAATGTATCAATTGTACAATAATTAACCATAAAATAAATGTAACTGAATTATTTTTGCTGTTTGTGCAGCAGATTAAAAAACTTAGTTGTGATTTTTGATAATTTAAATTATTTTTCATTTTAGTTTTGCTATCACTGGGGAGATGATTGGGAATCCTCTCCTAAATCTAAACTTATTGCTTCGCTCTGAATTCCTGCTCTCGTCCCCAAAGTTTGTTTTTACGCTGATGATGTTGTGAAGAGTTTTTCCAAATAACCATCAACAGGAGATTTTTATTTTCCCTGCTGTTGAGAACTTTCTGTCTTTTCCACCAAGCCACAGCTGCTCCTTTTAAGACTTTAATTCTTGGATTTGTGACTTTTTATAATCGCCTTTTGTGTTTGAGTCACGATCCAGCTGCAAAACAATGAACTACTAGCGTCAGCTGCAGAGCTGCTGCGATCGTTGCTTTCCCCTCGTTTGGAGCCTGGATTCAGAAATGCCCTCAAGTCAGAAAACCAGATTATTTCTGATAGTCAGCTGGAAGCCACACAAATTAGATTGTGGAGAAGTTTATCGCAAAACGTCGCCTTATTTGATTGGTTGCCTCAGCGAATGGTTCACTAATGGGTTCAAAGTGTAAATGACTGTTAAATGAGACGTATTGCTCCTTTCAGAGTAAAATAAACACAATAAAGCAGCTTGACATGGGTTTAGTCTAAAGTTTGAAACTGTTAAAGAGTTTAACTCTCATTTACTCTGAATTTATTGTGTTTAAACAGAAAGACGCCAAAACTGTTACAGTTTAGACAGTTAATTATCTGAGGCTGAGATTCAGCTGACGGATATAATGGAACAGTGGCTGCTTTACCATCCATCCCTTCATCCATCCATCCATCCATCCATCCATCCATCCATCCATCCATCCATCCATCCATCCATCCATCCATCCATCCAATCAGCAGTGATGAGCTTAAAGCACTTTGATTAAAACTAAATAAAAACAACCACCCTTTAATCTTCTTAAACTGTATTTAAATTGATACATGTGACATTATATTATCTCGTTGTTCTTACTCTATTCAATATTATTTAAAAAAGAATTCCCCACATGATTTAAGACCAGATGATACAACTACTATGAGACAGATATAATTAAAGAATGTTTAAAGGATATCCTGTCTATCTTGTGGTAATCATGACAATTTAACTGTAGAAGCCAGACTTCTCATCTCAATTAAAATGTATTAAATGAGACATAATATAGCTTTTCATTTGTAAGTGGGGATATAAAACTGACAGACAGAGGCAAACCAAAGCAACTATTTGGTGTTTTTAACATAAAAATAGTTTTAGAAGTCTATTTATTTCTCTGTAGCTTCATTGCTCCAAGTTCAGTCTAGAACACAGGAAATGTATCAATGAAAATGTATCATCCTAAACACCATCAGACATTGTTTGTATAACAGTTGATTCTTCTGAAGAATTCTCATAAAGGACAGTCCAGTAAAGACACATTCAATAAATTAGAATATTATTGAAAAGTTAATTTATTTCAGATGTTTTTTCACAAAGTGAAAAATGATGTAGATTAATTATATGAATATCAATTTTTGTAAGCATTTATTTCTTTCAGAAGAAATAAACGCTTTATTTCTTGGAAATGGAAAATTGTGATGATTTTTCATTTAGTTAATGAAAACAGCCCAATAGAATGACTATTTTTAAATAACAGAAATGTAGGCCTAATGGGACGTATATTTCATAGGTGCTTAAAAAATATTATTTGTAAGTTCATAAGGGCATAAATTCTATCTTAACTGTGCTGTGGGATGAGATCCCTGTATCATCTATTAATTTTAAATATGTCTGAGCAAAGCTTCCTTCTCAGGCCACTTGTTTTTGCTCATTTCAACATCATAATGTTCTAGATGGAGATATTTTATATTTCATCAGGTAAACCAGCAAATGTAAAAATATCAATTGAAATACAATAAATGTGGTTAATGTGCTTCTCTGCCCAATTATTAATTCTTTTTAAAAAAATTCTCTGATTTTTTTTTCTGGCCTTTTGCTTGATTTTTCAGTTATTCATAAAATAAAAGAGAAACTGCTTTTTCTGTCCTCTCTTTTACCAGGCACAATGGGATGGTTTGACAGGACAAATCGCCATTAACAAGACAGATGGTCTGCGCAAAGAATTTGATTTAGATGTGATCAGCCTAAAGGAAGATGGCTTGGAGAAGGTAAATCCTCTGACACATGTACTGTTTGTGAACATCAGCATTTTTCAAAGTTTTAATTCGCAAGGCTTTTCTTCCTATCCAAGTCATATCTTCATTTGAAAACAGTCTGTTATTTTTGTCTAATATTAAAATCTTTTTGATGCTCCAAGACAAAAAGACAAAAACAAAAGAAATCTGTCAGGAGCAAAAATTTTGCCACAGCACACTTGAGAAATAAATGTATTTTATTTAAATTAACTGGCACTATGACAACAGCACATTTGTGTATGTTGTATTATAACATTTTTAACAAGTTTTCAACCATTTTTTTGCTCAGTAATTATTAAATGAAAACATAGACCCTGATAAGTCATGTTCAAAATATAATTCATATGAAGAAATTTATAAAATATTCTTATTATTATATTGATGCAAATAATTGGACCTCTTTGATTTTTTTGACCTTCTGTTAAGCTCGCTAAAAACAGTACACCACATTATGGCAGTGCAGTAAGAGGTTTGCTATCTGTTAATGGAAAAATAACACCTAAAAGCTTTTAGGGAAGTTCAAACAATTAAAAGTGAAAAATGACATTAGAACTCATTGAAAACTTACCTTGAAATTAGAATTAGCATCCATTCTTGTATTTAGAATGAAGCTCAGAGCTCTGTGATTAAATTTTTTCTCTTTATTATTTTTGCAAGTCAATGACGGGCAGCCGCCTGAATAAAGTGTGGAAAAAGGTCTGTATTTTAGCTGCCTTGGCAGGCTAAAATATTAATAATAATTAGAGGTTATCCCAGTGCTTTCTGTGATGTTTTCTCTTTTTCATAAAAAGATTTGGGGAACTGGTGGAAAGAAATGTCTAACATTTTTGCTCTGTCTGTTTTGGTTCCTTGTGATTGTGGTCTGTTTCTTTCCCTGTATTTTTCAATTTGCAAAAAATCCAAACCTTTTCTTCTGGTGTTTTTTTTTTTTTTTTTTTTTTGTTGCTAAGAGCACCTGTTCTGGTCAGAAGTTTTTAATCATTCATCATGGGGATTAATGTCACAATAATTCAATAACTGTCCTTTTCCACTGGGGGGCGGGGGGTTATTATATAACACAGCTGTGGTGATTAAAAAAACAACAATATTGAGTGCAGGCATTTGAATTTATTATAATGTTTTTCTAATCTAAAAAGGGACAAAACTATATATTTCGGCACAAACACACACCCCAATTAATCCATCCATCCATCCATTTTCTTTTCACCCTTGTCACTAATGGGGTCGGGAGTCGCTGGTGCCTATCTCCAGCTGCGTTCCGGACGAGAGGCGGGGTACACCCTGGACAGGTCGCCAGCCTGTTGCAGCACCCCAATTAATATTTGGCTAAATGTAGCTTTGTTAGTTAAACCTCTAGCATTCATTTTTAGAGACAATCAACAAGCTGCTAGTATAATTCTGGCTTTCTTTTAAATTGCCTGGTTTTGCAGCTACGAACCCAGCTTTTAAGCATAGTGCTTACATTTTAAACAGGGTAGAGGTCAGGATCCTCTCAAAATACTAATGTTGCTTTTTTCCAACAATTTGCATGCCCTCCCATCTCTCTCCTGACCCCCTAATATTTGGTTAACTATCACTTAGCATGCCCTAAAGGAACCACAAGCTTTTATCAGGTCACAAGTTTGCTAATGGCTGCAATTTTGACCACATGTTTAAGAGAAAATCCACAAAATAACATTACTGTTGTATGCTGTGTGATAATTGCACCCTAAAGAAAGAAAAGGTCAAAGTAAATAATTAAAAACTCAAAATTAAAATAGGATTCATGCTGAAAATATGTGTTTAAAGTTCTGACTGGAATTGTACCTGTATCTGTACGTGTTTCTGTTTTCTCCTGCGTTTATCCTGCTCCTGTTTTCCCTGATTGTGTATTAGTTGATTTAGTCATAGATCATGGCTCTCCTTTTGGTTTAGTTGTTTTTGTTTTCTTCTTCCCTACAGATTGGTATCTGGAACTCCCAGACAGGCCTTAATTTAACAGAAACCAACAGGGACTCCTCCACAAATGTCACAGATTCGATGGCTAACAGGACCCTCGTTGTCACTACTATTCTGGTAGGATCAGAAATAAGTTTATCACCAGAAAACATTTGATTAACATAAGAATCCTTCAAATTAAAGTAGTGCATCCTTTGTGTCCATCAACAGGAAAATCCTTATGTCATGTATAAAAAATCGGATAAGCCGCTATATGGGAATGACCGCTTTGAAGGTTACTGCCTCGACCTACTCAAAGAGCTCTCAAACATTTTGGGTTTCTCCTACGAGGTAAAACTGGTGTCAGATGGAAAATATGGAGCACAGAATGACAAGGGGGAGTGGAACGGCATGGTGCGTGAACTTATTGATCATGTGAGTATTACTCCATTATATCTTTTCCTATAGGAATGACAAAAAGTCTGCAACATTACCTGAATGTGCAGCTTTTCTTTGTTCCCAGGTGGCTGACCTCGCTGTGGCCCCTCTCACCATTACCTACGTCAGGGAAAAGGTGATAGACTTCTCCAAGCCCTTCATGACATTAGGAATCAGCATCCTCTACCACAAACCAAATGGCACAAATCCTGGAGTGTTTTCCTTCCTCAACCCACTGTCTCCTGATATCTGGATGTATGTGTTGCTGGCATGCCTTGGAGTCAGCTGTGTGCTGTTTGTCATTGCCAGGTATTCTTACACAAGTCTGAAAAGAAATCAGTTAATTTATGAGTTCAGTTTTAACCTAATTATGCAAATTCAAAATGTTGTTTTGACACAGTGATGCACAAATAGACAAAGAAGCACAGTTTTTATGATTACGGCATTTTTAGAGATATAATTATGAGGATGCAACCAATATCCAGCTGGCATATAATTTAGCAATGGAATGTTTCACTAAACAATAAAGAATCAGAGAAATGTAGGTTTTGTGATTGTTTTGTGTTGTATTACATTCTGTTTTAATTTATGACCTCTAGGTTCACTCCATATGAATGGTACAACCCTCACCCCTGCAATCCAGACTCAGATGTGGTTGAAAACAACTTTACCCTAATCAACAGTGTCTGGTTTGGAGTTGGAGCACTTATGCAGCAAGGTATGCTTATTAACTTTTTTTGATATACTGCACACTTCACTCCTAATAGCACCCCTTTGAAAAGTTGTATTAAAAGCTTTAAATTAACTTTTCCAACGCTGGGTTGTACAGTGGCGAAGTTGGTAGCACTGTTAAATTGTTTCAGTTGTTTCAATCAGCATGGCATGATTTGATTCCAAGCCATGTTGGAATCAAATCTCAACATGGCTTCTTTCTGCAAAGATGTTTTCGCTGTGGATTCTCTCTGAGTACTCCGGCTTCTTCCCACTGTCCAAAAAATATACAAATATGTTATTTGGTATGTTATTTCATACCAAATAACATATTTCATACATATTTGGTATGAAATATGTTATTTCATACCAAATAACATATTAGGTTATTTGGTATGAAATTGCAAAAAAATTACTCACACAATTACTATATATA
>CAEGAD010006336.1:0-23471 GCA_903067055.1 Poeciliopsis paucimaculata | reverse complement strand
CACATTATCAACACAGGCCTAGAGCGCCCTCTGGCGGTTTAGTGTGAAAATAACATGTGATATGATATAATAATGTGTTAATAATTTCACACATAAGTCGCTCAGGAGTATAAGTCGCACCCCCGGGCAAACTATGAAAAAAACTGCGACTTATAGTCCGGAAAATAATTTTGGTCAATTTTCTACTGCAAATATCTTATTACACATTACTAACATACAAGTAACTTTTTGATAAGATACAGACATTTGTTTTAAGTTGATAATTTCTTAATATTGAAGAAAAAGTACTTTAA
Organism: Poeciliopsis paucimaculata; assembly: GCA_903067055.1. NCBI lineage: Eukaryota > Metazoa > Chordata > Actinopteri > Cyprinodontiformes > Poeciliidae > Poeciliopsis > Poeciliopsis paucimaculata. The sequence goes on along the minus strand of CAEGAD010006336.1, from coordinate 23,178 downwards.
TCAGTTATAGCTTTCTGGAAGCAGTAGTGAGTTTATGGGATTCTTTGTGAATAAAGTTTATTGTATTAAAAATAAATTTGTTGGCATCCTGCCTAGGCCTGTCACAATAACTAGTGTTTCTGGATGATTAATCGTCCCAGAAGTTATCGCAGTAAACAATAATATTGCTGTTTTGAGACAATTTGCTAGTAATATAATGATAATAATGGTATAATAATGCAAGAACACTTTCTCAAAGATCAGTAATCTTTAATAATCCAAGATAAGAAGACATTTTAAATATCCAAAATAAACAAACAAAACAACAGAAACAACAAATAAAATCAATTATGAAGTCTCTGGAAACAAAATTATCCTTCAAAAAAAGAACAATTTTTTTTTTTACAATTTTCAACAAATGAAATTGAAAATTATTGATTTTGTTTTAAATTACCATATGATTAATTGATTTATTGGTCATTGTGACAAGCCTACTCCTGCCACACATGGTTACTTCATTATCAATTAGTGAGGAAGCGCCGACAGCAGGCGTAGAACCGGATCTATAACCGTTTTGATTCAGTTGAGCTTAGGGAGAAAAAATATCAGCTTCAACTAAACCTGCAACTTGCAAGTTGGACCAAATCTTGACCAAATTATTGAAAAAGGAAAAAAAAAAAAAAAGTTCCTTTTGATTGTTGCCCCCATTTGAGACACAATTAATCTAATCGTAGTAAAAAAAGGCAGCTGTAATTACACCTAAGAAACCTTCTTTCGATCAAGATGATGCAATAAATTACAAACATATATCTAATATTTATTTCTTAAATGAAAAACCTGGAGAAATTAGTTGCTAATTAACTGTTCAGCCATGTTAACATTGACCAAGGAACGTAGTACTGAAGTATTTCAAGAAATTATTTGTTTTGTTCTCTTATCTGGTCTTAGTATTTTAGCGAATCTCATTCTCCATTGAAATATTTCACTAAATTGATAGTTAGTTGATTCGTTTCAGTGACTGAAGACTATTTCCAAACCGGTGTGACAGCTGTTGTTGATTCTGTGCAGAATGTGACACATTGAGACATTACCTAACCTCCACAAACATACACAACCTGAGACGTTAGCTAAGCATCGACTTCGACAGGCTCGTTACACACACAGCTGTACAAACAACCTGGGAGTTTCAATCAGGCTCAGGTAGCCAAGAGTGAAGTCGCACCTGCTCCAAAGTGAGTCAGCAAGTAACACAGAAAATAGACTAATAAAAAACTCTGACTTTTATATGACAAGTACAGGGTGGGTCATAAGTTTACATACACAGGAGACTGTAAAATGTATTCTTTTATATTTCAGATACCCAAGAAGATGCAAAAGAGCAAAGAATTGAAATTACACTGGTGGCTGGATTGGGAAGCAGTCGGATGGTTGCACTAAACTTTAATAGGAAACATGGAGCGAGCATCACACACACGACACTGTGACAAAGTTTCAGAAAACTGGAAATGTTGCAGAACAACCACAAAGTGGTCCAAGACGTGCAGTCCCACAAAAATAAAAACGGTTGTCCAGTATGAAATGTTTATCTTTTCTATAAACATGGAAACACTTCAGAGTGCGAACGAACTCGAAGCATCGGACACGTTTTTAACGCTCAAAACGCGTTTGGTTTGGCCACAGCATCAGTTCTACCTGCAAACGTTTTACAAACAACAACAGAGGAATCATATTCCTCCCAACCCCAGTGGAGGAAACTTGTCCCACATTTCCAATTGTGAGTTAAAAGAAGGTAAAATTGGATCCAATTAAAGAGATTTGATTTTTGCTTACATGTGGGAGAGCTGTTTACCTGCAGCGTCTTGGATTTTGTAATTACAGTGGAAGATGATCTGTCCTCCTGTTTAGCTTCTCTGCTTCTCCAAACAGCTCATTTGAATGTAATTTCTGAATCTTTTTGGTGCTGGGTACCATCACTGCTGTTTGGGAGCGATGCAGTGGTGGTCTTGATGTGGGTTAGTGGATTTTCTCTCAAGCCGCGTAAAACTTCAGGTTTTCATTTTGAGCTTCGACGGTAAAAACCAGTACCGTATTTTCCAGACTATAAGTCGCAGTTTTTTTCATAGTTTGGCCGGGGGTGCGACTTATATTCCACAGCGAGTTATGTATGAAATTATTACCACATTATTATATCATATCACGTCATTTTCACACTAAACCGCCAGAGGGCGCTCTAGGCCTGTGTTGATAATGTGTGCAGTAGAAGCTACCTCCAGAGTTAGCCGAGTTGTTTACAAGAGACACCGAAGATGAAGATTTAGTGATTTGGAGCGACATGGATGGTTTGGTAAACTTGTTAGCATGTTATTTATGCTATAGTTATCTGAATAACTCTTAATATGTTATGCTAACATACCAGGCACGATCTCAGTCAGTTGTTTATGTGTCATGTAACGTTAGCATACCGTACAATTATTCCACCTGTTGTTGCCTCTATTCTATTTTTATTGATGACATGTCTGTTCTTGGTGTTGGATTTTATCAAACAAATTTCCCCCAAAAATGCGACTTATACTCCGGTGCGACTTATAGTCCAGAAAATACGGTAATCTGATGGTTTAATTTTCATTTAAACTCATCTTTATGGGTAAACATCTTATTTTATAAACACTCATTATTAGACCAATTTGACAACTCTTATACCGTTTTCATTCATCATATACTATGGGATAAAATACGTATTTTCTCAGTTGTTACATGTTCTAAAGCCAGTTTCTGGACAGGAACAGTGTTCAAGCTTTCTGCACATCTGTAGCTGATTTTCCCAGGACAGATCAGAGGTGTTACCGGGTCTTATGAGGAGATGGGCCTCAGTATTATCTGTGCAGCAAAGGGAAGCAAAACCCTTTTAAAAATTGTGAGAATAAACCATGCAAAAGCCTCGTATAAAACCTCACTAAAATGAGGTCTGGTTCCACCACATGACCCAGTCCAGACAAATACTCAAACCCTAAGCTAAGCCTCGTCCACTGTTTTTGGGAGGAGTTGCAAATATAAAATTCTGTCTCCTTTTCCATCCCTGTGTTTAGATTAACTGAAATCCAGCTGCTCTGGATGGAAAGTGCAGCTCTCAGACCCTTTGCTCTACCTCTGCTGTCTGCATTTTGTCCTTTACACTCTTTCTTCGTGTGAGTTGACTCAGCAGCCGTTAAGCACATGGGAGAAAGGCCGGTCAGTTCTCATTAAAATAACCTCGGCTTCATACATGTCCTGATTTTACTCAGTAAACAACCACAGACACGCACATTAACTCTCAACATAAAGTATAGTTGTAGTGTTATGTAAAGTCGTTTGGAGGTCAGTGTCATAAATCAGCCAGGCGTCATTAAACAGACAGAAATGTAATTATTCAACCTTCCCTTCACACCAGTTTTAGACAGCTACATAACTTTAGCTGCGTACTTTGACTCTATTCTGCAGGGAGGAGCGTAAAAGCTGTCAAACTGTTTTGAAAATGCAGAAATTTTTTTGTTTTGGGCCAAATCCAGATCGTGAACGCTCTTAAAGGGCCGGTTGTGCCAGATTGTATTGATAAAATCTGATCACAAACTGTTAAAATATCAATAAATCATTTAAATTAAATAATATTATTGACCATCTGTTCAGTTCCTCCAGGATTTTGTGATTTTTTTCTTCCAATAAAAATCCTCTGTGCTGTTTGTGGTACTAATTTGGAAATATTTGCAATATTTGCATTTATTCATAACTTTTTAATCCTCTCTGTAACGATTGGACTATAATCTGACATCAGTTAAGGCTGAGGCAGCTGTTTAGTACAAGTAAGAAAGATTTTGACAATTTTTTTAGAAAAATTTGCAATAAACTCCTAGTAATTTATTAGTGCAAAAAAGAGCAGGGATTTGTTGATTTTTCTCAAGAAAGTGGAGGAACTGATTGGCAGTAAATGGATAAAAACTGCGTTGATTTGATTGATAACATCATATTTAATCACACTTAGTGTTTAGTCTAGAATCTAGAAGGCCACATAAAAAGCTTTGGTGGACCAGATTTGGCCCAGGGGCCTTGAGTTTGACACATGTGGATTAATCTGTGGCCTGCCTGCATTGGTGTGTGTTGTGGTTTGACAAACCATGCTAACCTCCTGCCCAAAATGCAACCTCGTCACTGCAGGTTGGTAGGTCTCCAAGTTATTTATTTTAAGGTTCTTGGCAGTCCAGCTGGTGTGCGTCACATCCCATCACTGCCAAAATTTAATCCAAAGCTGCAAAGCAAATTGATACAATGTTCTGACAAGGACACGCACACACCTCCAAGTTGCACATAAACACGTTTTTGTCATTATGAGAGGATACATTTTCACTTCCTTCTGCGCTGTCAAATCCAAACTGTTTGAAAAACCTGTTCACCTCCTTCTACTACTAGAGGAAATGACACAAAAACCTCTGAAGAAAACTTGAGCGCAATTTTCTTCTTGGCAAAATGTAAACAATAATGGAGCAGCGTCAGATTTGACCAATTCTCTAGTCATTTCTCACATTTGTTTTGGGTGAGATTTTGGTTTTTCATACACAAATTAGATATTAAAAACTTCTTAATCTGACACTAAGTGGAATAAATCGCAGATGTACTTCAGATAAATAAAAAGATTCATTTTGAAAATATACATTCGTAAACATAAACTGCACACACAAACACAAGTGTCTGCCAGATGGAGCAGCAGGATTCCACATGCTTGAAAAGGATAAAAAATGATCTGACAGAACTTCACAGCCCCAGAGGAACCGGTCTGAGTTAGCTGCTCACTCCTAATAAGACTGCCATCTGATCATAAACCCAAAAAGAAAAAGTTACTGGATGAGGTAAAGCATGTGTGATGGACTGATCTGGATGGGGTTCTGAAGAATGTGCAACATTATAAGATGTTTGAAGTGAAGCTGGAATAAAGATTTATACGAATAGACAGTTTTATTTTTGCAATAGAGAACATTTTTATTGTTTTTTTTGCAAAGTTATAAAAAATCAAGGGAAAGAGAATAATTTAATAACATAATACAACTCAGAATAAATGGAAAGTGTCTTTCTTGCAATTTTGCAACAAACAGATCAACCAGACTTTTAAGCTTAGTATTCAGAGCTTGTTTATGCGACGCTTATTACATCCTATTGCAAGTTATTACAACAGAAAGTCCTGCAAGTCTTTACGTATGGGGTCTGCATGCAAGAGAAACTGCTTTAAGAAAGGATTTTAGATTAATGGCCGGAGAAAAAGAAATTGAGAAATTTCTGAGTTTGCCCCAATTTGTCCCAAAAACTCTGAAATTTCAGGACAAGTTTAATAAATTTTTAGGAAAAAAAAATTGGAAATTTATGATCTTGAAAAGTTGAAAATCAGCCAGAAAAAAATGACATTTTATAGAAAAAAACAAACTTTTTTCTTGGAAACATTTGGACATTTCAAGCCCAGAAGTTTCTCAGGTTTTTTTCAGAAAATGTTCTGGTATTAATCTAAAAATTTGGTGTAAATTTACTCCTTGTCTTTTTTAATGCGCCGTCACACGTGGAATCATTAGTTTACAGTATGTTGAATTTTAAATTGGTGTCGACTGAGACTTTCAAACTTGAAATCTGATGGACTGTGCACAACTTAATTCAGAAAACTACCAAAAACACTTTTCCCCTGACAACACAGTGAACATGTTGACTCCGAAAGGTCAAACATGTGAGGTTTGACCTTTGGGGCCGAGTTATGGTTTAATGCTTTGCATGCAGACTAAAGCATGCCTATATTCAAAAGCTCACAGCTTCTCTTCTCCAACAAATGCAAATTATGCCGTTAAACTCAGATTATTAGTGTAGTTGTAGCTTGATGGAGTCTGTATGCATGTGTAACCCCTCTATGTGTGTGTGTGTGTGTGTGTGTGTGTGTGTGTGTGTGTGGTCCTCCTCCAGCATTTTCACCACCGGCTCATGTTTGGATGACCACCACAGGCGTTTCCAAAGTGTGTGTGTGTGTTTCTGTGACTGGAACCGGAGCAGATAAACCCACATGGTCAGAACCAGAACCGTCTTCTCACTGGCTCTTCCACAGGGATAAACACACACGCTCCATGTGGTCCACAACTCCTCTCTTCTTCCTTGGACATTATTCAACAGTAGGGTGAAAGTAGGAATACAAGTTTAGAACCAGATTTTTGTCCACTAAATGAGAGTAAAGCCTTCATTGCCATGCATACAGACTGCAGGGCACCGTTGGTAATTTGACCAGCTCACAGGAACCAACAGCAAAAAATAAATCCTTTAATTGCAACAGATGGTACGTTGGAGAACATTACAATGTATTTCAAACAAAGGCATAGGTAAAAAAAAAAAAAAGTCTTTACTTTCTGTTAGCACTTGCTTTTACCAACTGACACAAACTAGGATGTCAGTTTTTGGTTGTTGCTGGTGCAACATTAACCAACCCACAAGCTCCACTTGATATTTTTATAAATCTTTATCTGACATTTATTTGGGTTTATTTTAATTGTCTGGATTTCCCTCCAAGATTTGTTACTTTTATGAGAAGATCTTAGGTAAGACGTGCACAAACACAGTTTAACATTTTTAAAAAATGATTCTACTCAGTCACACTGTTTTTTCTTCTACACCAAAATTTCCCCACTTTGGGACGTTAAAAGGATATTTCTATTCTATTCCAAAAAAAATCTTTCTGCGCCACCTAGTGGTGAACTGGAGGCTTTACCAGTGGAATGGCTGAGATCTGTCCTCTTGAATCTGTGGTATTTATAATTGTTGCCAAGAACAGGCAGATAATTTCACTTTTGTTCCTCTTGCTTTGGTGATAAAACACATATATATCCAGAATACTGCATTATATTTCTGCTCAGCTGGAAAATACAGTATTTAGTTGATTGTTTTTGTGAGCTCTATAACTTTATACATTGTTATTACATCTTTACTGGAAACACTGGGGGAATGATTCTTCTTCCAGTAAGTGTTGGCTCTGCAGCTGAGTCAGGACTGAGTCACCCACCATCTGCAGCCACAAACAGAACAGAACCAAAACCAGTACAAACCCGCAAAAATTACAGATGTTTGGTAAAGTTTACACTTTATTCTATCACAGGATGTTTTAAATGTGTATTTTAGTCATTTAGTGTTCAAAATCTGCTTGGAAGTTTTGGGTTTTGCTTTTACCTCCTTTATCATCTTCACTACTTTGCCTTATGGCAAGCTAAACATTTATTAATTAATTGATCACATTTCCAGCTGTTTTAGTCATTTTTAACTAAAAGCCCTGGAAGATATTTCATGTTTTGCTTAAACATAAATTATTGCTCTGACTCCAGCATTTTTCTGTAGCCGTGTCCAGAGCCATGCACATCAGCTTACATCTGTCTTATGTTCTCCTGTCTTTTTCCTTTGGAAGAGTGGCAAGAATAACACTAATCAACAAAATAAAAGAAAAGCTAAGTGTATGTAAAATACATTAATTGAATGGTCAGAGTAGATACTGCAAGTAATAAACACTAATGTTAAAGGTTAGACTTTTTAAAAAATATTTTAAAATGGTGCCAAAAATTCTGGAATATTTTCATTGTTTTTTTTAAAATTAGACATTTTGTCTCTTCCATCCCTTGGACATTGCTGCTTCCCTTCTTATTTAAACTGTTTATTTAGTTCGGTAACTTATAGTTTTGAGTTCAAAAGTTTAGTCAAATCTAAATGCAGGATGTCAAAATTTCACAATTAAGAGTTAATAGTGGAAGAAGTGAACCTTTTACAAAGACAAGCTCTTTAATCTGCTATTTAATTAACATTTACAAATGCAGATTTTAAATTTTTGCAAAAATGTGACGTTTTCCATTGCGTAAAACTTGCTTTTATTGAATTTAGATTTGAGGATTAAGTGCTCGAGACTGTACTTTTAGTCATAACATCTTAAGAGTTTGAGTGATTGCTCACAAACCGATCATCTCAGTTTGTCCATGACGTTTAGATCTGATGTTAGTCAGTCTTCTGTGCTGTTCCGTAAAAGATGTTCAGCCTGGGAAAAGCAGAACAGACCTTAAAAAAGGACAGGTTTATCAGTATGGTGACCAGTTTGGTGACAGGCTGCGGCGTAAGCACCAGGAAGTCGACGGGGTCCTCTGGTTTGACCTTGGAGCACTCCAGCATGGCCTCGCCCAGCGAAGGCATCACATACTTCATCAGGTAGTTTCTGAGAGGAAGAGCTTTGGCTTCCAACATTTCAGCCTCCTGTTCCACCACCATCCCCAGGCTCTTCTTCTGCAAAAAGCACACTCAAAGGCGTTAAGCCTTCTTTATTTGAGGTTTTTTAAAGCTCCTAGTTTCTGAGCTCACCCAGTTCTCGTAATGACCCGTCATGCCGGCCAGAGCAGCCGCCTTCTTCTCCTTCCTCTCTGCTGCCTCCGCCGCCAGTTTCTTCTTTCTCTCTTCCTCTTTCTGTCTCTTCTTCTCCGCCTGCTCCTCTGGAGTCCCGCCGTAGTTCTTGGGCTCCCCTATGGTCTCAATAATCTTCTTCATAGAACATGTGTACTCCGAATCATCTGAGCTGACGTCTGGGAAAAGGAGATCATTATATTCTCCCGTAATATTCCATACAAGCAGCTTCTTCTTTTACATAAATATAACACATATTAGGTACAAATCAACTTGCAGTGCTGACCCTTTGTGGTCAATTATGGTTTTGCAGACTACCTAAATATTCTGGATGGAGTTCCCGGTGATCATAAAAGTCCAACAAGGTTACTGGAGCTCTGTAGAGTGTCCGGTATGCACCCAGAAGAGACGTGAATTCGTCCTGAGTGTAGCGCAACTTCTCAGCTACGCTCTCTGGAAGCGCTTGCACTCGCTTGATCAGGAAGTCGTCTGGTGCTTCGAGGGCAAAGATGTAGTCTGTAAAGCAGATATGGAAGAAGAAAAACCACATTCTGAGCAATTGTGAGTTGATGCATTTTAACTAGAGCAACTAGTTGATGCTATGAGCAGAACCTGGGGTGATGATCTTGTTATACCACGGCATTTTGGAGAGTACATCTACATCCTGGTTCTCCTGACTCTCATCTGAACAGAATAAAAATCACAGTTTTAATAATATTACTGTATTATTAATGGTCTTCATCCATTAATTCAACAAAAGCTATATTGACGGATAAAACTTGCCAGCAAAAACCGTCTTTGCCTGCTCCATGGTCTCAGGGAAGCCGTCCAGAACAAACCCTTGGTTCCTGCATCCCTTAGAGTAGAGCTTTTCACGCAGAACCTCAAAAATCAGGCCTTCACTCAGAACGCCTGAAAAAACAACAAAAATCAAACAACATCAAAGCTTTTTAAAGTCAAATTTAATTCAAGGACATTTCCGTACACTGTAAAACATTTGAGCAGCGTTTAGTTGGGTCTATTATCTTTTACTTTTTAAGTTAAATAAATTTTGCCTTTTTATATTTGGAACTTAAATGTGAGTTTGTGAAAGATAAACTTACAGCAGTAAGTTGTGTTAACTTTTTATTAATTATTGAATAAACTAGAGTTTTAGGTTAGCACTTAAAAAACTGAAGGAAGAAAAAGACAGGAGTGGGAAATATTTCCCAGAATGCTTAGCAGCATATTTTTATACCCTGATATGGAAGTGCGTTACATTGATCTGACTCTTGTGTTGTATTAGTTTGAGGATAATGTTCTGCTCACACCAAATGTTTTTGAGTTGAATTTAATAAATTTATTATCAGATCAGAAATTTTGTTCTTGAAATTTGAAACAATAAATTAAATAATTCTAAAGTAAAATAAGTGTTTATTTTAACTTGATATTGTGAGTAAAATAATAGAGAAATGTGGCTCTTTAACCTGGTGAGGGTATTTGTTTTTCTTGCATATTGTGAAATAATTATTTGGTTTAAATTGCAGCATTAAGTTAAAACTCACAATTGAAGATTAATGAACTTAAAAACAATGTTTAGACAACTTGTCTCTTGTTAAATCAACTTCATGAACTTTCATTTCTGAGTTTAAACCAAAACAATTTTCTTGTTGACTTTAATTCCATTTTCAAGATAGCAGGTGAACTTTCATTTTTAAGTTATGTTTTACAGTGCGTGTAGTAGGATTTGGGATTTGTTATCAGCCTTCATTGGTTGAAAACTTTCTTTGGTGTTGTTTTTTCGTTTGTCGACTTGCCTTGGTTATCCTCCAGAGTCCTCTGGATGTTTTCCAATTGTTCCTGTGCAGCAGCTACAGCATCTTCTGCAAGTTCTTCTTCATACTCCTCAGTAGCTATCGTCGTCTCCTGCAAAACGTAGAAACAAACACGGTGAACAGAAATCTTCTCTTTATGTTTGTCGTACAAGGACATGGACCTGCAGCTGCTCAACTTTGAGAGTTTTGGTGACAGACAAACACCAACTACACAAAATAAAGTGAAACGTCAACAAAATGTATAATCTACATGGCTACTATACTCTCAGGCCAGCCAACAACTAGTTTAGAGAAAAAAAATCTTGTATATTTAGATAAACATCTACTTTAGGAAATACGTTGTAATTTTTAAAAAGATAAGCCCTTTTTAACTATTTTTAGGATTTAAAATTAATATAAAAATAAAATTTTGTAAAAAAAAAAAAAAAAAATTTAAAACCATATTATCGGTTCTTATAAATGGAAATATTGCAGAAAAAATAAAAACATTTATCATATCTATTTTTAGAATATTAGCTGGTAATTTTTATTACAATTTTGCCCGGCCATTGTAGCAGGTCCAAAGTTCAGACCGATGTGAAAACTACTATTTTCTGTTTATTCAGTCAGTATTAAAACCAACCAACACAAAATAATGTTAAAATTGAGCCATGTGCTTTTATTTATTTAACATATTATTTTCATAAAACGAAGGGCTAGTCGATCAATAACTTGTTGATTGACAACTTGCATCCTTAGTACAAATCCTGATATTTCTTGTCTACATTCTGGTGCAAATATCTTAGTACAATTGAAATAATATAAAACTAATTACGAGTAACTTTTCAGCAAGAAATAGGAGCTTGTTTTAAGTCAATAATTCCTTAATATTAATGGAAAAATACTAGTTTCAGTGGCAAATTCGTTGATATTTGAACAGTTTGTGAACAGGTTTTATCAATACATTCTGGCACAATGTTTTGGATTTGGCCCAAAAACAAAATTAGTTTGACACCTCTGGATTATAACATGTCTTGTTGTAAGTGGAACAAACACATTTTCACCAATATTACTTAAAACTACCTCCTATTTCTTACTGAAAAGTTACTTGTAATTAGTTTTATATTATTTCTAGTGTACCAAAATAGTTGCACTACACAATAAAACACTTTGACTTTTGGGTTTGACACGTGAAAACGCTTAATCGTTTTCACAAGGGGGCAGTATACAGTGAGCATCTCTATTGTTGCATGTTGTGTTTCCACTGACCAGCTGAGAAATTTTCTCATCAAACATCTTGCTGACGTTGATGTAATGAAGTTTGTAGTACTGGCAGAGCTTCATGGCGAGAGTCGTCTTCCCCACTGCCGGAGGGCCAATCAGGCAGATCTTAATTGGCTACGGAAAAGAAAAATATATAACCCACTGCTGTCATTTGAAAACAAGCTTATTAGCAAAAAGGGATTCTAACTTATCAAATATTTAGGTAAAGGTGACTTTGACACAAACACTCTTATTTGAAGAGTTAAATATTTACCAAAAGCTGTCTTGCGACTTTGTACTCCTTCACGATGCTCTTGATGTTTTTCACCAGTCCCTCTTCACTGGTCCAGTCAAAGGGTAAATAGTCACTGACTATAGAAGCCTCCACTCGCAGGTTGACATTGAGACAGTCCAGTTCTTCTGGCTGGAACCAAGAACAAACTGAACTATTGAATCAATATTAAATTAATCTGTTTTTTCTATTTTTGCAGGTTTTATTTTACATGTTTTGGGATTTGGGGGAAAAAAAAATTAAAGGGTAAGAAGAGCATTGAAAATAAGATTTGTTTTGGGTTTGTTTAAACAAGTTGTACCTTAAAAACTTTCATTTTGATGGCGTCTTCGGGAAGTAACTTGCAGATTTTTTCTGGCCCGAGCACATCACTAATAGTCTAGAGAGTTTAAAGAAAGAGACTAAATAAACATTTTATGATGTTTTATCATGAAATGTTGTTTACACACAATATTGTTAGTATAGATTACCGTATTTTCCGGACTATAAGTCACAGTTTTTTTTCATAGTTTGGCTTATACTCTGGAGCGACTTATGTGTGAAATTATTACCACATTATTATATCATATCACATGCTATTTTCACACTAAGCCGCCAGAGGGCGCTCTAGGCCTGTGTTGATAAAGTGTGGTAGAAGCTACGTCCGGAGTTAGCCGAGTTGTTTACAAGCGACACCGAAGATGAAGATTTAGTGATTTGGAGCGACACGGATGGTTTGGTAAACTTATTAGCATGTTATTTATGCTATAGTTATCTGAATAACTCTTAATATGTTATGCTAACATACCAGGCACGTTCTCAGTTCGTTGTTTGTCATGTAACGTTAGCATACTGTACAATTATTCAGCCTGTTGTTGCCTCTATTCTATTTTTATTGCCTTTCAAGATGACATGTCTGTTTTTGCTGTTGGACTTTATCAAATCAATTTCCCCCAAAAATGCGACTTATACTCCGGTGCGACTTATATATGTCTTTTCTTGCTTTATTACGCATTTTATGGCTGGTGCGACGTATACTCCGGAGCGACTTATAGTCCGGAAAATATGGTAATTCTGACGTAAAATGCTACCTTTACAACTTCCTCCAATGTGGTCTTGGAATCATCAATGGCAATGATGTACCTTGGACTTGGCCTCAGCCTAATGATACTGTGGACCACTCTGTAATGAATTAGAAGTCAGTTCAGTTCTGATCCAATTTTTCCTCAAATAACAAACAACAACAACAACGCTACACATCGATAAATAAATTTACCTTCCAAGGTCACAAACATGAATCATGGGAATAAAATTTTCACCACTTCCAAATATGGGAACCTTTGGCTCCTCCATTAACCATGAAACCTAAAAAAAAAATGCAAATGACAAAAATGTAAAATAAACTGCAGAGACACAAAATCTTACCAAGTAATTTTAGTCTAGTTTCTACTGCATATATTTTATTACACTTGAAATAAGACTAATTTTAAAGTAACTTTTTAGAAAACTATACGGATTAAAGTCAATAATTCCTTAATATTGTTTAAAAAATACTTTGGCAGATAAATTAACTTATAACATAGGAAAATGTCTTGTTAAAAGAGAAATAATCTGCCAACGGAACAAGAACTGGGTTGCTAGGTAACGTGGCTGGCGTTGCTAGGTAACGGCGCCAACAGAATTAGAACTTTTTCATCAATATTAAGAAATTACTGACTCAAAACAAGCTTGAAAAGTTATTTTGAAGTTAGTTTTGTCTTATTTCAAGCGCAGTAAGGTATTTGCACAAAAATAACTTGGTAAGATTTTTTTTTTTATACAAATTATGTGCTCATAAGGGATTTATTATATTTACCTTAAAAAAGTAGTGGAAGAGATTTTCTCCCATTCCGTACTGAAATCCAGCACATACAACGTAACCTTTGAGCATAGACGATTTCTGAAAAATTAGAATATAAATCTATTTTTTTACAGTTCTGTCACTGCTTTCTTTCTTATTTGTCTCCATTGTTTTGGTGTGATTTGCTTTGTGAAATATAGATCATAACAGTGAAATCACGTACACCTCGCGGTAACTTGAGCACAAGTTTCTCCAGCTCATTGTGTTTCCTGAACTTGGGATGAGGCCTTCTTCGGAGAAAATCTTCTTCCAAAAACGGGAGAGCTGGGTCATTCTGAAATAAAAATGAATAACTTTATGTAAAGAAGAAATCTTAGACTTAAATGATGTTGTAATTTTTTAGATTTTGATGTTTTTGGGATTTACACCCTCTGAAAGCCTGAAATTCGTCCAAGTCATCAACGTGGAGATGAGAATGAAATATCTCCGGGTTTTGAAGCTTGCCATGTGTTCCTGAAGGACTGTTTGGAAAAAGATTTAAAAAAGACCATGCAGCGTTCCTTTATGAATGATATCAGAAAGCCAATTGATAACACTATTGTTGTGTTTTCTAACTCTTGCCTGATAATGCCCATGTTGCCTCTTCAATCTGCTGTGGAGTTGCACTTTCGGTGATGCAGTAAACCACAACATCGCACTCCAGCAGCACCTGCTGCAGCTCCTCTCTGCTTGGGGACTGGCACAAAACAACAGGATGTTAGTAATGCTCATTTTAATGATTTATTTAAACTGTTCACTCAAATTTAAAAGCTAGCGTTTGTGGATTTACTCTGATTCAATGGGTGGAAATAACACCAGGCTTTTAAGCTCAATCCACATATTTTCCAAAACCGAGATAAAGCTTTGACGTTTTTCTGGGATTAAGATCGGATTAACACAGCAAATTACAATTATTAGTGTTTTATTTTATTATTGCTAAAACAATATGGAGGTAGTTTTGTGTTTTCAGTAATCAGGGTTAGTTACATTTACTCAATTACATTTATTGGGTAACTTTTTTGACAAAATCTACTTTTAGGAGTATTTGTACTTTTATTCAAGTATTTTTATTATGAAGTATCTCTACTCTTATCCGAATTTTCTACCCATTGAATGAAAAACAAACATGTTTTAATCAACAATTCACCACCTACAGTTTTTTTATTGATGGAAACTGATTTGTAAAAATTATTTTGCCTAATTTTTTTGTTACTTTTTGTCATTTTGGTCCTTAAAATAACAAATTTCCACTTAACTTTATATTTTGTTTATCTAGTAGTGCAATTTTTAGCAAACTTTTTACCAAATACTTTTTACTCTTACTTGACTAATTACTTGGATAGCAACATAAAATTATTTTACAGTGAATTATCTTTTTCAGCTTTAAATTAAATGTTAAATGTATAAATGAAGTAGAAAATAACTAATTATGAAAGGACAGAAAAATGGTTGCAGAGGTTTGCCTTGATAAACGAATGCTTTTTAAATGTTTTCAATTTTGTTGGCATAGAAAATGTTCATATTTGCACCAATGACATTGAAAACTTTCTACCCAAACCACTGCTGTATTAAGCCAACTTATTGAACATTTTGAGTAAAATGTTGCTATAATTAAGAGCTAAATATTAAAACAAAAGTGTTTATTTTATACCTAACATTTTCCATTTAGGAAAACATATATTAGTCACTAAAAAATCCTCAAAATGTGGCCAAGTTTGTATCAATTTGTACTTGTGGTTGGTGGCTACAAAAAATTATCCTGTGTGTCACAAATGGCCCCCGGGCCTCATGTTGAAAACCCCTAATATAAGAGTAACAGTTGACAAAACAACTGGGTTTATAATTATAACATTATGCTATAATATAATAGCATGAATAAATAGGAGCACTTTAAATAAATAGGAGCACTTTAAGCAGCTGACTCACCACATACAGTTGGTGTAGATTCTGTACTTTCTCCTCATTAATGGAAGTTCCCACGACCTGCAGAGGTTCTTCACGGGCACTCAGTGACTCATCTTCCATGTCATCATCGTCCGACTCCTCGGGTGCTTCAACCTGTCCTATAATCTTCCCAGGTAGAAAAATAAAGCCAGAGGACACACCACAGTCATCCGACTTTAACCGGCACGGAAACGGCGACGCTTTTTTTCACCTCTCACCTCGGCGACGTTCTTCGACACGTACGTGTGGACGTCGTTCACGAAAATCTGCTTAGCTGGAAGCGAAACCTTCTTCTCCTCCTCCATGACAAAAACTGTGACTTTAGCTGCACAGAATAACCGACGTTAAGAGGGAAACTGCTGAGGCAAAAACAGCTCGGTTCCGCCGGTCTTAACGGTTGCTAGGGACTCGAAAGCGGTTGCTAAGGTTCAGCCAGAGATACGTTGAATACGTAAGCTACGTCAAAACATGGACGTATGTTACGGGGCCTTCCAGCCGTTTAAAAAAATTGTACGTATAATGTTTTCTTTCATTACTTGCTTTTTTTTTTTTTTTTAATTTATTTATTTAAATTATTATTTTTTTTTAACTTAACATACAAGTGAATGAAGTTATCTTAGCTTAATTTCTTATTTGGTGCCACCTAATTTTATAATCTGGATTAAAACTAGCAAAATATTCTCCCTTTTTGCGTATTTGATAATACACATTAATAATAATGTGTGTTATTAAATACACAATTATTATTGCGTATTTATACACAATAATAATTGTGTATAAATTATTATACACAATAATTTATAATTATTACAATTATAAATATTATACACATTAAATGTGTATTAAATGTGCATATTTAATACACATTTAATTATGTGTATTAAATATGCATTATTAATGTGTATTTAATAATACACATGAATAATAATGTGTATTATTAAATACAGAAAAATATTTTTAACTTTTGTGTATTATTAAATTTTTTCAATACTGGTGCTTTCATGGGTTGAGTGAGCATGCAGATTTTCCTACCAGAAATAAATAAATACAAGTTTATCGGTTTATTCTCGACCTCCAGACTCTAAAGAGACACATAACAAGAGACTTCAGTTGTACCTAAATTATTTTAATAATCAAATTAAAGCAGTTTTTTTTTTTATCTGTAATTCTGCCAAATTACATTTGTGTGGAAAAAAAACTTGATCCAACTTTAAGGACTCGTTGAATACTGAGACACTTATTATTATTAACACCTTAAGAGGTGGTTTAACAAGATTTCAGTACAGTTGTAGTACAATCAGGGGTAATTTATTTGATGAGATGTGTTTATAGACAAACCCAAAGCTGAAACATAAAGAAAATCACACTATGAATATTATTTTTTATCCTTTTACCTAATAATTTAAATGTAAAGATACTTTTACCAGGAAACCTAAACGTAAAGCAGACATTAAACCTCTGCTTTTGGAGGTTTAATGTCAGAATCCCATTCTGGTGATGTAACTGGCTTCTTCCTGCAGGGAATACCAAATTAACACCCTGCAGACAGAACAGTATGCCATTCTGGGCTCCTTATTTGCACAAACAAGGGGATCGACAGGACCACGTCTGTGGTCCTGTCGATCCCCTTGTTGTGCAGGACAATGGAGTGCTGACATGGAAACTTTCAAAGCACCCATTTATTTATAGGGCTGACTTTATCAGCTCTTCACCGCATCTGCTTCGCACAGATCTGGGCACTCGGTGAAACATGCCAGTCATTTATTCAAAGGACAATGACGCTGAATGAGGACTGATTGGTTGGGTTTTACCATCTATAGTAATCGATCCGCAATAAGGTAATAAGAGGGTGTCTGGTTTAAAGTGTTCGATAATCGTCCTGCAGGTTAGTTAGGAATTGTAAAATGTGATTAAGGGTTAAAATATTTAAATCAACACAGAATTATCTGTTTGTGTAATAATCACAATAAAAGATAAGTCAAAAATATTAAACTGTTTTATATTTATAATGAAAAAAATGGGGGGATTTGTTGATTTTGCGTAAATTTCCACAATAATTCTCAAGGAACTCGATATAATTTGGCAGTAAACAGATAAAAACTGCACTGATTTGATGGATAATATCAAATTTAAGCACACTTAGTGTTTAGTCCAGAATCTAGAGGGCCACATAAAAACATGTGGCTGGCCGGATTTGGCCCACGGGCCTCGAGTTTGACACCTGTGGCATAGAATATCTGTTTGTTAAAAACTGTCAGCTGTTTGTAACAGGCAGGTGTGACCTATAAAACTTCTGCTGATTTCATCAGAATCACTACAATGAATCACTTAGACATTATTAGATGAGTTTCCTTACAATTTAGTTGTTGATTTAACAAATTATTGCATCAAATCCACAGTAAAACATAGTAATGCTGTGGGTTAAGTTTGCAGAAAACATTTATATTACCGGTCAGAGAACATAATCCTGTCTGTGTTGGACAGCAGTTGATGCTAGCAGCTGCCTGAGTGTGTTTATGTGTGTGAGGCTAAAATGCAGAGGAGGCAGCTGTCAAGACAGAGGGACTTCCTGCGTTACCTTATAAGGACGAATGTCCCTCAACGCCGTGACCCATTTAGGAGCGATCAGCTTCCTCCTGAAGCTGCAGGGATTCTGCCAAAAAGCGCTTCTTTGACTTGTTGGCAAAACAAAGCGTTGGCTTCTTCCACCAGTCAGAGTTTCAGGAATTGAAATCTGAACTCTTATGCTATCTCTGATGATGCTGCTGTAAAAATGTAAACATAGACGCTTCGCTGCAGCCTGATAAAAGGTATGCTTCATTTCAAATTATGTGTGGAACATCCAGCATATATAAATGTTTATCTTGACTGCTTTACTTGGACAAATATACAGCGACTTTCCACAATTATTGGAATCCATTGTGTTAAAATATTGTTACCCAAAAATCTCTACAATTTTCTTGATTATCATATTCTTCCTCCCTGCATGTGAAAGAAAGTAGTCCCATTTTTCACTGTTTCTTTTGTTTAAAACCTTTTAATTCTAACAAATACAGAAAAAGGAAAATGTTTTGTCTCTTTTTATGCAAGATAAAACATTTTGCAGTTTTTATCTGTTTACTGCCAAATTATATCAATTAGTCCCTCCAGTTTCTTGAGAGTTATCGTGGAAATTTATGCAAAATCAACAAATCCCTGAACTTTTTGCCCTAGTACCCAACTGTGAGTTATTGCAGATCTTTCTCAAAAATTGTCAAAAACTTTCTTACTTGTACTAAACAGCTGAATCCGCGTTAATTGATGTCAGATTATAGTCCATGATATTTACAGCAAGTAGTAAAAAGTCACATTTATGTCATAAATAAGCACAAATATTTCCAAATTAAAACCACAAATACTTTGATTTTTATTGCAAAAAATCACAAAAAGAATCAGAAAATCCTGGATGGACTGAAAAGATGTTCAATAATATTTAATTTTAAGGATTCATTAATATTTTAGCAGTTTGTGATCAGGTTTTATCAATACATTCTGGCACAACCGGCCCTTTAAGAGCATTCATGGTCTGGATTTGGCCCAAAACGAAAATGAATTTGACACCGATGACTTAAAGCAAAATCAAAATCATTCGACTTTTGGAGCTCAGACATTTTTCTTAAAATTTCTGAATTTTTTGGTGGAAAATTACTGCTTTGTTTTCTGTCTACAATGATCCTAATAATATATACTGTCAGGGATTGATAAGTCCCATTTACTGACTTCCATAAACACAAATATAGCAAAAGTTATTGCAGATATTTATAGTTAGCAAAACACTGTCAGTGATTTTAATTGCAAAAAAATCACAAAATTCAGAAGGGTCTGATTATCTAATTTTAGGAATTATTCACTGAATGCAGTATCAATATTTTAGCAGTTTGTTGATGTGTTTTATCAATACATTCTGGCACAACCGTCCCTTTAAGAACATTTTTGATGGCTCAGAATGAAGATGAGTTTTCATTCAAATGGGTTTCTTCCTGCGCGTATTGCAGCACATGCAGCACAAATGGAGTAGGCAGTTGGTGAGTATTTACATTCCTGCTGCCCTCGCCGTGGCCTCATAGGGCTTCAGGGGGAGAACACAGGCTCTCTGCAGGCGATACAAGGTGACGAATAAGGATCCTGAGCTGTCATTTTTCTACCTTCAGTGTGTGCAGCTACTGGCACCGGCCACACTCCATTCCCCTAAAAGGAGACGCTGGAGCCAATGAAAGCTGAGGCGCGTCGGCCGTCGCTCCCCACATGTCGCCTCGGCTCTCTGGAGGTCTGCCGCCCCCCGCACCATCTCATTCAGCACACACATACTATGACATGACTGAATTACTCAGACATGTTCTCACATTACAATCATTTCCTGCAAACATCCGCATCCCTAATTAAAGCGATATTACTTCATTCACAAGGATCCGTGGAGCAGCACAAACTGAAGAAATGTTTTGGTGATACTTTATTTTAAGGGGTGTGCAGAAGACTGACATGATATAACATCTGTTATAAACATGAAGGAGTCTTTATGAAAGTTGTCACGAGGTGATATTTAGTAAATAATGACACTTTAAAACAATGTTGCACTAAAACTTGCATTAAAAGTCCATTAAAATCAACAACTTTGCATGATTTGGTAAATAATGACACTTTTAATGCAAAGTTGTACCACAACTTGAATTTAAAGGCCATTGAAATTGCCAACATTGCATCATTTGGTAAAATGTTGTTCCAAAGTTTGCATTAAAAGTCTTTTGAAAGCATCACCTTTTCATTTTTTAGTAAATAATAACACTTTTAATGTAATGTTCTATTATATCTTGCGTTAAAAGTACATTAAAAGTGTCAACTTTACATTATTTGGTAAATAATGACAATTTTAATAAAAAGTTGTACCAAAAGTTGCATTAAAAGTCAATTAAAATAGTCAAATAAGTGTCATTATTTATTGAATGAGTCTTCATAACGTGTTATGTTTATGACAGTATATCAGTCTTATGCACACTCCTTCAAATAAAGTGTTGCCAATATTATAAATCCAAATAATTATAATAATTATAACACCCAAACAAGTTTAAAAACCAGACCCCTGCGTTTACATTAACCCTGAGTCATAATAAATTCTTGTCAGACACACAATAAAAGCTGCTACTTAGCAGTTTATTGGGACAGTAAAAAGTGCTGCTGGTTATGTCTCATCCAGGACCTTTAAACTGTCAAAGGAAATATCTCCCCATTCTGGAGGCATCCCTGACACGGGATCCACTTTATGCTGCCTTTTTGCTGAGCAACACTTAATTTGGACTTGGGTGAAGTCCTGAGCCCACCCACCGGCCCCCAGCCTCAGCCTGCTGAATCATATTTAAGGAGGCCCTCACACCCTGGCCCCCGAATCCCAGAGGAAACTCCAGCCCACTGGTTGCAGCTTGGTGAGTATCTTTGACAATCTGGCTCAGAAGATACTGAATTTCTACTTTCTAGCTGCCGGTTTTGTTTGTTGAATTGGATCGTTTGTGAAAGAAACTGAAGGAATATTTGAATTCAGTTTTAGGAAGTGGGATGTTGATACAACATCTTATAAACTGACTAAATAACAAACAGAAATGTGGACATTATTACATTTGTGCACTTAAGGAGCACTTATCTATTAAAATCTACCATCAAGTTTTTATAATTTTGAAAACAAGTGAGTGAATTTTATATAGGCCTACATTAAACCTCAACTTTATGTTTTCTTTTTTTGGTTATTTATTTCACATAACGGTGAATTAATGTAGTAACCTTTACAAGGAGAATATTTAGTTTTATACTACTATAATGTCAATTGTGTTGCATAAAATTAAACACATTTAAAAATGGGATTTTGCAAGTGATTGAATTTTATTTTAAACCCCAACACTATTAAGCTTTCTTTTCTGGTTGTTTCACATAAGTTTACATTATTTAAATTTACAAGGAGAAAGTTTAGTTTTTTACAACTTTTGTGTCAATTGTGCTGCATAAAATTAAACACATCTAAAGATTTCTACATTACTTTAAAAACAAAGGACGTTTTGCTAACCGAACAGGAATAGCTGAACATTTAAGAGTCATGAAGTCACATTTGGAGTTTAAAAGTTTTGGTTTGCTTCAAGCATCCAGCATCAGTCAATAGATGCTTTGTGTAATTTGGAAGTCTAAAACAAGGGCTGGCACTTTGGATGCGTCCCAGAAAACCTAGAAAGATCTGAGCATGTGTTCTGGATCTAAACAGGAGTTTATTATGCAGGACAGCTGAGAGGAGACCCAGACCTCCTGCCACTTGTCTAAAGACTCACTGCATCAGCTGTTAAGTGGTCCTGGCTTAACAATGAGACACTAAGCAGGAGTTGGGCTGTTGAGGCTTAAAATAGACGTGTTAGTTTGTTTGAGTGGACTGGGCCAGGTCCAGTTTTAGCTTTTCACAAAGCGGAAGAGCTTATAGAGGAGATTAAGCAACTTAAGGGTGTCTGCATAGCAAAAATAGCTTCACAGAACCGAGCCATTTCTGAGTATGTTCCCATGTTTTGTGTTTTGCAGAAGGCCAACACAACAGACCAAACATGTGTGACGATGATGAGACCACCGCATTGGTGTGCGACAACGGTTCTGGTTTGGTCAAGGCGGGGTTTGCTGGTGATGATGCCCCCCGCGCCGTCTTTCCATCCATTGTTGGACGCCCCCGTCACCAGGTGAGGCAACCACTAATGACCCTATGCACGTGACGTCACTTAATCAATCAAGGCGCCATGGCGGAAGTGAGGAACATGGGTGGTTAGATGCACCTTCCACATCTTTCTAATCATAATTACTTATAAAGCAACTAAACATCAATCTTCTTACCTTGTAAAAAGTGTTTGTTGAGGGCTGACAGTTATTATAATTACAGCTGCTTATGCAAAAAACAAAATGACAAAGTTGGTTTCCTTCCTTGTCTGTTTGTGCAGCCGCCCATTTCTAAAGTGAAATCAACTAAATTGAAGCAATATTAGGTTACATATCTCTGTTTTTAGACTAGTTTTAAGGAAGTTTTTTTTTGGCAGAGTGGGCGGAGTTCTGGAGAGCGTGACGTCACGTGCAAAGAGTCAGTAACTAAAACGTTGATTTTTTGTATCTTCATCCTGAGTATCTGAAATGATTTGTGTCCCTGGCAGGGTGTGATGGTGGGTATGGGTCAGAAGGACAGCTACGTGGGAGATGAGGCTCAGAGCAAGAGGGGTATCCTGACTCTGAAGTACCCCATTGAGCATGGCATTATCACCAACTGGGATGACATGGAGAAGGTGAGAAATGGAAGCGAATCAGCAGTACCGTATTTTCCAGACTATATCATAGTTTGCTTATTCTCTTATTCTCCGGAGCGACTTATGTGTGAAATTATTACCACATTATTATATCATATCATGTTATTTTCACATTAAACCACCAGAGGGCGCTCTAGGCCTGTGTTGATAATGTGTGCGGTAGAAGCTACGTCCGGAGTTAGCCGAGTTGTTTACAAGCGACAGATGAAGATTTAGTGATTTGGAGCGACACGGATGGTTTGGTAAACTTGTTAGCATGTTATTTATGCTATAGTTATC
>CAEGAD010006333.1:0-10987 GCA_903067055.1 Poeciliopsis paucimaculata | reverse complement strand
GGTTATTACAGATGTTCTGAAAAGAAACCAAGAATAATCTATTATTGTAATTATTTGATACCAAAGTTACAGTTACTTGTTTTACTTGTAAGTGTTCCCATAAGTGTAAGTACTATTATAAGTAAACCAATATTAATATAAGTACTTTACTTTAAATGTTATCTAATTACTCAAAATGTTTAGATTTCATCCTTTAAAACTTTCATGCTTTGAAACAAGGAATAGTCTTCTATTTTTATACATCTGCAGGCTGGAAGCTTACTTCCTCTTTTTTCAGGAAACCTGCTCTTCCTGTCTCATCTCTCTCTCTGACTGATTTCTTATGATTAGATAGAAAAAAGAAGTATAATTAAAGCAAAGTTTGCAGGAGACAAAAACAACACACACAACCAGATCTATTTTATTGAAGTCTGGGTCTACTGTTGAGTCTAGATGTCACTTGTGTGATTAATTTTAAAGGTGACTTTATTTATTGTTACTGTTAAACTAAAATCTCCAGCATGGGGAAGTGGGATGATCTTGGGTTTTCTTGACACAAGGATATATGGCATCTTGGGATTTATTTTGACATGCATTGGGGAGAAAGGGGCGCAGCTTATAATATATTACTGATATAATTCTAAGTATTTTCCACTATCAGTAATGTTGTGTCTACCAGAGGATTCCTCTGGTCATGAATTTTTTATTAGAGCCTCATTGATGACTGAAGCACTGAGGAGTTTCAGTCATTAGACGTTTATATAGCAGGTGTTGTCCAAGTGTGCTATTTGGAGACTCCAAATGGAGATTCCAAATGGCACACTTGAACAACACCTATACATCCTCATAAATAAACATGTCCAAAATGACATTCCTTTTTGTGCTATTTTGATCAATCTTGAATTCCACGAACAGAATACTTTATTTGACAGTTTTATTTTCCAGTCCATACATTTAGCACTCAATGTGCATTTACAAGAAATAAAAATGAAAAATCTGGGTGAAGCAATCTCTTTTGATTTCTTTTGTGTTCCAAATTAGGGCGGTAGTGATATAATAATTTCATGATATGATACAATATATGATATTCTGTTCACAATACAATATGTATCACGATATTCGGCAAACAATACAGTTCAATACGATTCAATACACTTTTTTTGATTTTCTAAAAGATTTTAGAGGGACAAAGTGATTTTGGTGACATTTTGCGACTGTTCCATAGACCTGGATTTAATTAACTGAAAACTGATTAAAAACATCAATTACACAATACCTGGCTCTGATTGGACAGAGACTTACTCTCTCAATTCTCTGAATTTCCCTATTTGGGGATGTTTCAGGGAGCATGTCTAAAATATTCAAAGCTTCTCTCTGTTCTTTATGTTTTTAGAATACATGGATGAGCTGAAGCAGTATGGTCCTACCTACTTCCAGTGGGCAGAGTCAGAGGAACTGCTGGCAGAACCACTGAAGGGTGTTGGTAGCTGTGTGGAGAGGTGCAGTAAGGAGACAGAGGAGCAGATCCAATACCTGTCCGAGGTCCTTGTCCCCACCCTGCATGAGTATGTCCTCTGTGCTGACACTCTGAAGGTGAGAATAGAAGAGAGGTGCTCAAACTACTGACTGCAATCAAATTTGAATCACTGATGGCCTCAGCTCTGGCTTGCTGTAGACCGCTTCAGCTGGGAACAGTTTAAGCATCAACAATTCAAAAACAAAGGAATAATCTTTAAATTGCTTTAGCCTTGCTTAATTGATCTGTGCCTAGACTCAACTTTAACTTGCTTATTTAAAATGCTAACTAACACATTTTAGAGCTGATGCTGCATGCCGTAGTTTCTGCATGCATGCTTCTCCCTTTGAGGTTTCACCTGATTTCAGGGCCTCTTGACCAATTAGCAGCATGTATGTTGCAGCTTTTTGGTCATTTGATGGCAGTTGGTGTTCTTGGTGTGCACCTCTTCCCTTCCTGCAGGGTCAGATTTTCATGCTTTTATTGAGGCGAAGTGTTGGTGTTGTAGAGAACTGATTTTTTGTAGTGAAAGCCAAATGAAGCCTCATGAAGCAATGATGCTTTCTAGCCTTTTGCTTTGGCCAAAGGTTCATTACTCCATGCTTTAATCACAGGTGGCATCTGCTGCTGCACTAAAACTGTGACAGCTTTGTCATTCAAGTCATACTTCAAAAAATATTAGAAGGTAGTAGTGTCTGAATGTGCAACAATAATGTTTTATCAAACCCATGTGAGGTTTATTGAACCCAATATAACTTTGTTGTGATTTGTCCTCAAAGTAATGCCATTAAATGATTTGACAATAAAGAAATAATTGTTTCAGTTTTGCTGGTTGAGGCAGACGTGGTATTTGTCTGCCTCAGACAATTTGAAACAATTTTTCTAACTTTATTTTTCTGGGAGTTCTGGGTCTGATCCCTCATAGTTAGATCATTTGGACCTTCCAATTACTTTCAGGCTGTTTCTGATGTGTAAGATTAATGTTTCTTTATTGATCAAACAAGAATAAAACAATTTCTATACAATTATGAAAGTTAGTCATTTTTATTTAAATCAAATCTTATTTTCTTCTGTTTCAGATGGGTTTTTCTTCCCAGATGGGAGAGGTTTTTCTCTTTATAGCTGGCTTCACTGCTGATGACAAATACTCTTCTCAGATGCTGCTATTTCTGTTGCTGCACAAAATTAAGTAGTGACAGACCCAATGTAATGGGAGGCATGGTTTGTTGTCGGTCACATGGTTCTGTTTCATCCCTACTGACCGCCAGAGGGCGGTGCTGAAAGCGCTGAATATTCCCTTCGCGCATGCGCCGTTCGAGCAATAATATCAACAGAGTCACAACTGTGACATATCGGATAATCAATCAGAGGCGATATAGTATGACGTCATCCGAGGCTCTGTTCCTCTTTTCTTCTCGCGTGCGGTTCGCTTTGTATTTCTGGATCTTTTCACCGTCTTTGGAAGCCCGACTGCCTGTTGGCCGCAGTAGCGGTATATCGCTCTCCTTGGGCTGCGACGGATCTTCGTTAACGGTACAGTTTATTGGAGCTTAGCTAACGGTGTTAGGCTTTCTAAGTTTGACGTCTCGCCCCCTCTCCCAATTTTAGCCGACCTTACAAGCGGTTTGTTATGACTTTGATTGGTGACGGGAACCTTTTTTGCCCCCTCTCCCAGTTGTGTTTGGATTTTAGTCCTGTCTGGTTGTGGTTGACGGCGTCAGCCCCTTTTTTCTTCTCCCTGGCTTTTTTGCTGCGTTTGGTGACAATCCAGACTTGATTTTTATCATATTGTAATGACTCCAACATCGCAGCTGTAGTCCCGCCAAACACAGTTTATTGGAAACAAGAATACGAGCTGCTATTCTTGAGGCTGCAGCTCACGCCTCTAACAAGCTGGTACACTGCCTGATAGTTTCACTGCTAACGGAACGCTCAACTGCCTTCACTTCCGGTCCTGGAACTTCCGCCCCGCCCACATGACAGGCCTATCACATGTGAGTGGGAGTCAGCAGAGTCAGACAGGGGAAGTGCATAACACTACATGTAACAATAAAAAACACAATGTAACTTATAACACATACACATAACCATGTGGACCCCAGCAGAACTAAAACACAGAATCGTTACAATATGCTGGACGTGGCGGACCGCGTCTGCCTGTCGTCGGTCTAATGGTTTTTTCTGTAACTGGTGACGGTAGCGTGTCGCCCCTTCTCCCAGTTTCAGCCGATCTCGTGATCGTAGTTTTGTGTTGAGTTCACCTGACTTTGTTTGCTACTTTAGTTGGTGACGGCAGCGTTTTCGTCCCCTCTCCCAATTTTAGCAAGCCTCCTGTTAGGAGTTCTGGGTTGGGCTACGTTTTGCCCCTCCGCGTTTATTTAATTGGTGACGGCAGCGTTTTCGCCTCCTCTCCCATTTAAATTTTTTGTCCTTTGCTCTGGACATAGCTGACGGTGTCGGCCCCTTTGTTGCTCTTTTTTTGTGTGTGTGATTGACGGTTGTGTTCTCCGCCCCCTCTCCCAATCATAATCTGCTCTGTCTGCCTGTGGTGGGACTCTCTTCGGTTTTGGCCATGAATAGCTCCCACTGTTGTGTGGATTGCGGGGCTGTGCTTCAGGCAGATGATGGTCACAACCTGTGCCCTGCCTGCCTCGGACATAATCACCTGGTTGAGGCTCTGTCAGACAATCGCTGCATGAACTACAGCTACATGCCCCATGCAGTGAAAGTTACTCGTCTGGCCCTTTTACGCCCGAGTGTGGAAATGACCTTCCACCTTCTGGGCAGGTGGCCACTGCTAGGCCCTCTAAGCGCAGAACTGAAGCCGCAGCCTCTGTGGCTCCTCCTAAGAAGAGGAGCCACAAGCATGTAAATGTGCTGGAGCTATGTGTCTCCCCTCCCACCAGGACCAGGACCTCCCACCTCTCACCTCTGTTGTCTACTACATCTACCACCAAGGTGGCACCAGGTCAGTGCAGCTTCTGCAGGAGTCCTGGAATCTCCTGGCATGGGCATCTGTTCACCTATCCACCCTGCAGGCGGTGTACTTGCCCGGGCTGCACAACCAGGTAGCAGACTCCCTTTCCCGACAGGCGCCGGCTCCGGGAGAGTGATCCCTCCGCACCGACGTAGTCCGCCTGATCTGGGACCTTTTCAGTCAGGCAGAGGTCGATCTGTTCGCCACACAGGCATTGACTCATTGTCGTCTATGGTTTTCCCTTACAGGGGCCACCAGTGCGTTAGGCCACGACGCCTTGGCCCATCCTTGGCCCACGGTCCTCCTATATTTCTTCCCGCCCCTTTCCCTGATTTGGCCGACTCATCTGAGAGTTCTCAAGGTGGGCCACAGGATGCTGCTGGTAGCGCCGCATTGGCCGGCACGGCCATGGTTCCCACTTCTACAGAGTCTGTGTCACAGCGTCCCATGGTGTCTCCCGACCAGGAGGGATTTGCTGTCTCAGTTGGGGGGGGTCAGATATGGCATCCCGATCCTCAGCGCCTCCGGCTGTGGGTGTGGCTACTGGGATGCTTGAACAGCCGCTGACTGGGTATTCAGCTCCTGTCAGGCACACTATTTTGAGTGCCAGGGCATTCTCCACTCATCAACAACATGAAAACAGATGGCATCTGTTTTCGTGGTGGTGTGTTGCCCCTAATGATGATCCAGTCACCTGTGCAGTACCCACTATTTTGGAGTTTCTTCAGTCCCTTCTTGATAAGGGCTGCTCTCCTTCGACGCTTAAGGTCTGTGTAGCGGCTATATTGTCTAGTCATGCTGAGATTGATGGCTATACAGTGGGGAGCCATAATCTCGTTTCTCTTTTTTTGCGTGGTGCTCGTAGACTGCACCTGCCGATGGCCCTGCAAGCACCAGTTTGGGACCTGTCCTTGGTCCTCAGTGTTCTGTGCCACCCTCAATTTGAGCCTTTGGTTCGGGCAGATCTCAAATGGTTGTCATGTAAAACTGCCTTTTTGTTGGCTATTGTCTCGGCTAAGAGGATCAGTGAGCTAAATGCTCTTTCTGTCAGCCGATCATGCCTCAGATGGTGTTCAGATGGCTCTGGTGTTACCTTGTGGCCGAACCCGGCATTTGTCCCTAAGGTGTTTTCTCATTCTCATTGAAACCAACCATTGAGATTGGCACGTTTTCAGCCCGTCTCAGGGGACGCTGGTGATAGTTCTGAGTTACTGTGCCCAGTGAGGGCTCTGGAGGCATATATTGCAGAGCTGCTGCTATAAGACGCTCAGATCAGCTGTTCTTGTGTTATGGGGGTCCTAGATTAGGTTGTCCTCTGTCCAAACAGCATCTCTCCCATTGGCTTGTGGATGTCATCTGCCACGCCTACGCTGCAGGGCGCCACCCTCAGCCAGTCGGCGTGAAGGTACACTCTACCAGGAGCGTTTCCACTTCCTGGGCAGCTTTGAAAGGAGCTCCACTGGAAGCTATATGTGCTGCTGCATCATGGACTTCTCCAAGCACGTTCATTCAATTTTACAATGTGAATGTGGCCTCCTCTCATCCTCTGGACCAGGTTCTTTTACAAGGGTCCTCTGGGCCTTCTCAGTGAGGTTGGTGATCAGGATTCATTGTGACATCGCTGGTATTAGTCATTCAGTGCTTTCAGCACCGCCCTCTGGCGGTCAGTAGGGATGAAATAGAACGAAAGTTACGTAACTACGGTTCTATGAATCCCGGATGACCGCCAGAGATTCTCTGTCACTCAGAATCCTTGCATTTTGTGAGAAGATTTTGTAGGAACAGAGCCTTGGATGACGTCATGCTATATAGTCACTGATTGATCATCCGATATGTCACAGGTGTGACTCTGATATTACTGCTCGAATGGCACATGCACAAAGGGAACATTCAGTGCTTTCAGCATCGCCCTCTGGCTGTCATCCGGGATTCATTGAACCGTAGTTACATACGTAACTTTTGTTTTCAGCCAGACAACATGAGCATCGAAGCGAGGCGTCATCTGACGTGCCCGCTTACCGTGTTATTTTTAACTAAGGTCATCATACGGTCATAATTTTCTACAAACCAATTCTTGCAAACTTGAGTTAACTAGGTTGCTCCAAGGCCCTCCCCCTGGCTCTGATTGGTTCTTTGGTTGTGTTGTAGTTTTGCATTTCTGCAAAGTAAAAGACCAGTACAGAGGAGATCGATCTGTTCACAGATCATCTGTCTTATGT
Organism: Poeciliopsis paucimaculata; assembly: GCA_903067055.1. Lineage (NCBI taxonomy): Eukaryota > Metazoa > Chordata > Actinopteri > Cyprinodontiformes > Poeciliidae > Poeciliopsis > Poeciliopsis paucimaculata. The sequence goes on along the minus strand of CAEGAD010006333.1, from coordinate 4,296 downwards.
TATGCTGTCAGGACATGGTAATAGTTTCAATAAATATGTAAAAATCATTTATTTGAAGTGTGTTTGATAAATAAATTTGATCTGAGCTGGGTTTCAAAATATTTTCCATTGGTTACACTTTTTCTTAGACTAGTTAGCCACTATGTGACTTTCTATGGGTCAACATTCAAGGCCAATAAATGTTTGTGTTTCTTCCAGGCTGTGATGAGACGGAGAGACAACATCCAGGCCGAGTTCGAAACAAAGAATGAGGCCCTGGCCTCAAAAACAACTGACAAAGAAATGGTGAGCATTTGTTTGTCAGATTCTCATCTCTGTTCATCACACATGCATCAACATGAATAGCTCTCCTATGTTGTACTTCTCTGCAGTTACATTTCATAAAGAAAAAAATGGAGTGAGCTCTCTCCCTCTGGACCAACCTCGGTCCATATTGTGGAGGGACAAGAGCTCCCACAGAGGATTATCTCATTAAGCCTGGCTGCCACTCATTTGTCCAGTAGGAAATGGAGCTGCTGATGTGCTGTAACATAGTGACAGTCACCACCAAGGCTACAGCTGAGCCGTTTCCACCAGTCTGCATGCTCAGCTTGTACTTGTGTAGACATGCATGTGTATCTCTCCTCTCCGACAGCAAACATTAAATCCATCTCCTAGATTTTAATTAGAAGTTCAGTGTGTTACCCTGCCGCCCACACCTCAGCCCATCCTAGTAGGTGTGTGTGGCTGGTGAGAGTGGAGCAGCTCTAATTCAGTCCTAATGCATGTAAGCCAGTGTGGGCCTTCAGCTGATCCACTGCAATAAAAAGTGAAATGTCACTTGGACACCTTTAGTTATTGTTCCCTGGAGGACCTCAGTATAGATTGGATGAGTGTTCAGCTCACTTCTCACCTCGTTCTGAATGAGGTTCTTTGCTTAGTCATTGTTTGCTGGTTCAAAATCTTGTGATCAGTGGACTCTGGAAATCAGGCTATTCCTCACTGCTCCATCGAGCTTCCGCTGAATATTGAAATCCAATGCAAAGAAAAACGGACATCTTTGTTCACAGCTTATTTGTATTTTCCGTCACTTTTGTGTTGCAGCAAGTTTGAAACATTGCGCCTTCGTTTTTCTTCTCCCTTTGCTGCTCTGTCTGACCATGCCCACGGCCAATCAATGAACAGCAGCGAAGCTTGAATCACCCACGAAAGCAGGGCCGGCCCGGCTGGCCCTGCTCCGAAGCAGGGACCTAAGAAGCAGAGCCAGCCCCGAAAAAAGGTGGTGGAAAGCGAGCCGAGCCGTTGGAAAAGGGGCCATAGAGCTCAAACTTAAAGATTAAACTCACAGCAATAAAACCATGAAAATTGTTCTTTGAACTTTTACAAAATAAACTTAATTTAAAATCTTTTAATTTATGTATGCTGAAACCATTAAATCAAATTTAGCAGATTGATAATCTCAAACAAATGCCACATTTACATATCTGTGGTCTGTGTTAAAATATTTGCCTTTATGGGGCCCCTGAAGCCCTGGGGCCTTATGGAGCTGCTGACTTAATTTGGATTAAACAGACGTGCAAATAATTGATATTCATTTTAATTGTATTTTTTTTATTTGTTGTTTTTAAGACTAGTTGTGGGTTTAAATGGCATTTCACTCGTGATGTTTTCTCGTAACATGTAATTACCCAGTAATATTTTTACATTTCCTGTTAACATAACATCTTTCAATACAAAAACATGGTGAACTGCTGGTGGACCGTCCGACCACCGGGCTTGGCAAGATTTCTGGGGGAAACCCTGAGCATTGTCTGTAAATGCTGCTGCAGCTGAATGAGCGACAAAAGAATATAGATATAAGTTTAGTCCAACCAGTAAATGCAGTGGTAATGGTAGCAACACTGAAGGACTCATCTTTATTCTAATGGCCTGCAAAGGTGGCTCATGAAGTTCAAAAAGACGTATATTTCCTGTAGTTGGTTTGGATCAAGGCCGGTCTGTATTCTCACCAAAGGTTAAACGCACCGGAATTGGTTTAGTAGTGGGCCAAGACCACCTCAAGAAGTGGATCTGGGTCTGGGTATTTGGTCTGCACTGGGATTCACTTGAGTGTTTTCATGCCTGGGGGAAACTAACTTTGGCTCTTCACACTGATCTGTTACACTGTAAACGGACCAGATTTCTCTGAACTCTCCGGCCGATCAGCGTAATCTAGACTCAGCTTTGCTTCCTCAAACTCATCAGTGATGAGTCACTATTTTCTGTGTGGCAGCTGCAGGAGGAGGTGGATGACCTGGCAGACCGAGTGGAACAGGCCAACAATGCTTTACGGGGAGACTGGTCCCGCTGGAGGACCAGCATGAGAGCTGACCTCAAATCTGCTTTCATCTCCATCGCTGCCAAGAACGTCGATTATTATGAGAAGGTGAGTTTGACTCACTGCCCTTCATCGCTTTATGCAGTTTGTCTTCAGACCTCAAGAACTTTGGCTAGTTGGTTCTTTAGACCAGCTCTGTTACCTCAGAGGTGTTGAAGAAGAATCAGTGGTTTTTAAAAGGAAGTACGGGTAATTCTTGAATTCATGTGCACATGTTGATTGGTAAAACAAGCTGTTTGTTTAGAATTCATCTTCTCTAGGTAAACAGGCATTTCTCCTGGAAGTAATCTGCTGCTAAGAAAAGATTTGAAATGGAAGAATAAAAGAGAAATGTAGTCTAGAGTTGTTTGTATGATCCTCAGCCGTTGTGTGTGTGTGTTGGATATATTGTGGGCGTGTGCATGTATGTGTGAATTTGTCGACACCTGTTCCCAGATCGGATAGGGAGGAACTAAACAGTATGCCAGACACAGCGGTCAACAGTACAGCATGCGAAATATACAGCAATAAATTAGATGCAGTAGGGATCATTTCTTGCTGTCAGTGACAAAAAAAATGCTGCAGTGTATTTTAGTCCTGGATTCTCCATCTCTGCCAGGAGAGGGCAGCAGCTCACTTTAATTCTTCCCCCTCAGGTTCAGTTCCTCTCTGTTAGAAATACACTAAATGTGATCAGAGGTGACTGTCACTTTGAGCGGCTGAGTTAAAGATGTTTTCCTTTCCAGGGAAATACTGTGAAAGATAAAATGTTGCTAAGGTAAAGGACTGTATTAATTGCTTTATGAAAATGTATAACTACAAGGTTTCAGATCTGAATGACCAGCTTGATTCCAGTCATCATTAGGAAGAGTTCAGCAGTTCAAAACAACCCATTTTATTAATACCTTCAATATTCCAAACATCAGCAGCAATAGCTTGCTGTTTGTTCCCCATCTCTCACTTTAAAATCCTAATATCCATAAAGACACCATGTTGAAGTTCTTCATTAGTTCTAGTGTGTTTAACAGAGTTAAGTGATGGCACTTAGAATAAAGGGGAAAGGTTGGAGCTAAAACCCAATCTCTAATCCCACCTTTGGATTTACCACTTAGTCCCACTTCTTTACATGGATTACACCCTGCCTTGTTGTTCAACAGCTTATGTCACCAAGCCTTCCAGAAAGAGATTATGAGTAGAGAAGACAACTCCATGATCACGAGTGAAGGGTCAACTAATCCAGGCAGAAAAGAAGCACTTGGGTGAAGTTTGGTCAAGAACTTAACCAGGAGAATAATAGCATGAAATATTGTTTGTGCGGACTCAACAGGAAAATCAAACTATGACTTGACTGAAAAAGACTTGATGTTTCAGTAATGACCAGTGAATATCTTGCATGCATCTGGCATATTCCCTTTAATGTGAGCCAGTCATAAAGGAGCGGAGACCAAAGCAGAGTAAGAAAACCTTTAAGTAACTCCGGAGCCATTCATCTGCCATGTGTTCCTGAAGCACTGCTGTAAAAACCAGATGATTGCTGTTTTGCAGTTGGTGTTTGCAGCTGATGATTATTGTTGCAGACAGCAGGCTGTTAACCATGTGTCTGATAAACAAGCTTTCTCCTCAAGTAAGTGACTAATGTAAACATGACTAGGCCTGTCACAATACCAAATTTTGCTGACCGATAAATTGTCTCAAAAATTATTGCGATAAACGATAATATTGTTTGGAGACCTTTTTACACTAATTTAATGGAAATGATGTAATAATGCATGCTAAAGATAGATACACTTTGTTTTCAAAAGAACGCTGGAACTGATAAACAAAACAACCAAAAACAAAAATAAAATGGATTCTCAGTCTCTATCAACAAAAAATGTACTCGGATAAAAACTAAACAACATAAAGCCAAAGTGGAAATAAATACTGCATTCAACCAAAAGAGTGCAGATTATGAAGTCTGT